>JACXSJ010001930.1:44892-64600 GCA_014851325.1 Pentalonia nigronervosa | reverse complement strand
TTAAATATTTTCGAGCAAAATGTATTTAATTATGATATTAATTAGCATTTTCTTTTGAAATTTTAAGAATTCAATATTTAAAAAATGATTGAAACGCGATAGGAAAGGGTCGAGGTTATTTACTGATATACATATAATTACTAATTTAGTAAAGTTAATAAATCTTTAATGTTTTTGTTTTTCTATTATTATTGAGAGGGTTTGTTTACATGTAATTTGATAATCGAATATTATAGTAATTTTGAATTTCTGAAATATGGTTAAAAAATATTTTATATTTCTTGTAAATTTCACGGTCTATGAATCTATGTGTGCTAAAATGAACGGCCATGACTCTGAAAAGTTTTCTCAACGGAATTTCCATTTATTTTTAGGAATACAGTTATAGATGTTTATCCACATCACAATTAAAGTGACAAAATTTTGTGATGTGTAATTTGATAAAAATTGCACACACAAATTAATAACACCTATACTTATTATATCAATATATCTTCATTATTTTTTTATGTTATATATCTTAAAATTGTGCTTGAGTAGTTTTAGCTACTTTGTGATTTTTCCACAATTTTTAACGGGTATACGCTTCAGCGAATAACTGTAGCCCATAAAGGGCCCCAAGTGGTAACATTTTTTAATGACTTTAATAGCTTGAAAAACAACTAAATTTTATTGTTTCGAAAATGTGCTATTGTATAGTATTGTAAGTTAATAAGTCAAATTATATATATTTAAAATGACACAATAATTGACTGAGAAATTGAGTTAACTTGGTACTTACTAAAATTCTTGTTACACAAGAACACGCAAAATCAGAAAACTTGTGGTTGGCTTTACGGCGATTTTCATAAAAAATTCACTCGTAATGTTAATGATAAGATGTTTTATCTGTAGTTTTGCTAAATTTACACGTAGGCATCATATTTTTAGTACATTTTACCAAAAATTATTTATAAATCTACGTGTTTATAGATTACGCTTAATGTTTGTGTCACAAAATTATAATTAAATGACTAAAAATAGGATCGAGTTGTTTATCTATTTGTCCGAAATCTGGGCAAACCTACATGGCACGTTAAATAGATTACTCGGTAGGTAAGTACACGTATCTACTACCTTTAGATACTTTTATTAAAATTCTTGCTACAGCTATGCAGGAACACGCAAAATCACGAAACTGGTAGTTTGCTTTACGCCGGTACCCATAACAAATTCACTTATTACATTATAATATTATATTGATAAGATGTTTTACCTGTAATTTTGCTAAATTTACACGTAGACATCGTAAATTTAGAATTACCAAAAGTTGTTTACAAATCAACATATGTTTAGATTATGTTTAATGTTTGTGACCTAAACTTTATAATTGACTTGAAATAGCATCGATTTGTTGTTCTGTTTGTCCGAAATTGATGTAGATCTACACGGCTCTAAACTTAAACATCCAAATAGCATTTGAAACACGTCCCATATTACAGTCTGCATTGCTCATAAGTCATGACCGATACTTAGAGTTTATTATTTTTCAATTGTCTGACTTACTTTATTTAAACCCACACTGACATATTATGTTTTCCCCAAACTTATGTATATATATATATATATATATATATATATATATATATATATATATATATAAGTAAAATAATCCAATGGTTATATATTTATATTTAGTACTATTAAGATATTAAGCCTATATTATTTATATAATAAAATAATGTTATGTCGTAACGACAGACGTTCAGATAAAATATAAACAAAAACAATGATTACGTTTAGATGTAGGAAATGTTAAAAATGTTCGTTTGAAATTCGATAAACAATTGACGCATCATACGTATTGTTTTACGCGACCACTGGGTATACCACTATATCGTTAACTCTGTCGGTATATTATTATTATTACCATCGTCATGATATAACTAAAATATGACATTATAATGATATGGTATCGACCGCAGGCGATAATGTGTTTATTGATATTCAGGGAGTCTGGGTACCGCGAGTGCATATGGAGTGCATCTAAGTTAAATCTCCTGTACCTATAAACCGAATTATACCTGTTGTACCAACCCGCTGTACGTAGGAACCGCAGTGCTGACGGATCGTCACACGCTTGTTTAATAACGTGCTGCGTCGGTAAACGGATTCGTTTGATAGATTTTTAGCATTCGAACGCAATATTATGTGGAGGTCGATAGAGATGTAATCAATTTATAATAATATTGCGTATGCTGCGTGCGCGCCGTATAGGTACCCGCGCACTGCGTTCGACGCGACGTATAGGTATAATAGTATAATATAATACGCACCATAAATATACGATCATCGGCCAACATCCTTGGCACGGTGATAATAACGTGTACAACTACTATAATATGTATATGTATATATATATATATATATATATATATATAATAATATAATGCCACTATTATACGTCGAACAACCGCCGCGCGTCGATGAGCCGCCTTTCTCCGGAGAATTGTTTTTATATCCGTTCACAATCCGCCGCGGGACGAATGACTGGCCGATTGTCCAATAACCGTTCACCCACCCCCTTATCCGTGACATGGGGTAGTTTGACGAAAATATTATATCATGTTTATCGTTTTGCTGCGGCAGCAATGGCGATTTTGATACAACATCAAGAGGGGGGGGGGGATTTTCAATTTGTTGGGCCCGCACTCAAGTTTAAACATATACATAAGTCGTACTGTGAAAATGATATTATGTCTTATGTACAGAACATAACAGTTAAAAATTAAAATCCAGAGAGTGGCGAGCGTTCCCATCGCCCACGCCAAAACGGCCACTGTGAGGCGGACACGATTTAATATACGCTCTACGAAGTCGAATCAAATTTTTATATTATGTCAATTAGGGGAGGTACCCGCAGTTTGGACGGGTCGTTTTCATACTTACGACCTTCATACTTGCTCTTATTCTGACGACGGATTTCGGATTATGATATACATATTATCATTATTATTATTATACAGTGTCTGGCCCGTGGCCTCTGCACGTGCAACGCGTGCAACCACTGCATATGGGACCCATAATAGCCAGTAGCCGTTTACCGCATTGTCAGCGGAAGTAAATTCACTTCCGTTCCGTATTCTCCGGCTGTGCATTCGGAGAAGGCCCCTCCCCCCGCGTATCGATGTATAATGATTTTTCGCACAAACACACTCGGTGGCAATCCACAATATCGTTCAAGGACCATTAATAATGATGTTGTTTCCGGCTGTTAATTAATAAATGCGGTTTGAAATGCGATCGATGTAATGAAAAAACATTATACATGCTTTATGATATTATATATAATAATTTGGATCGTTTGTTATTCGATGTGGCAAGTTACACCAATATTATTGAACTATTGATTTTTTTTCGTAACAAAACGTATGGGATTCTATAACTTATCATTTGAATGAATAATCGCATTCAAAATCGACTGAACATGTTACTATAGTTTCAAGCCACGAATTATCGTACTGTCAACTTTGATATTTAACATTGAATATTATTTGTACATTATGCTATTTAATTTTTGCTGTAATTGAAATAAATAATATAATTTATACATTCTTTTTGGTATCTACTTGATTTGTTGTTTTCTTTTTAATATCCAATTATATTTTAAATTTAAATATTATTATATAAGCTAATAAAAACAAAATATATTGAAAACTTTTATATTTACCTAATTTAAGAAAAATAAAATACAATGTAATTTTATATTTCTTTTATCATGTGGTTTTAAATTATAAATTGGCATTCATTTGTTATTTTTCAGGTAATGTTGGAGTTTTCAAAGATGACAAACGAACAGAGAAGACACACGAAGATCCAGTTTCTATGGCTATCGGCGAATTTGGCCGATGGCAAGCTATGCTTACTTTAATTTTGTCCTTGTTAAATTTGCCTTGTACATGGCACATATTCGTACTAACGTTCCAGGGGGCAGATACGGATTTCTGGTGTACACCGCCACCGGGTGTACTAAACCGGATATCCGTGGATCAATGGAAAAATTTAAGTGGTGTAATCCCTGTATCACCAATAAGCAATGTGAGTTACAAAGAAAATTTTAATACCAAGAAACATTTAAGATTTCGAAATAATCAAATATTAAACTAAACTCAAAATTGTTATTTGTTTAACCAATAATAACATAAAACCGTTAATACATGATATGATGTTAATGGAAAAAAAACGAAACATTGGTATCTTTTTAAATTTAAAATTGTAAACATTTTTTTGATTTAATAATATATTTAGATTTGGAACAGCTTAGTATTAAATTTCAGATGATACCATTTTATTTTAGCGAGAAAGTTGAAACATTGATTTGTAGTTTTAAGATCCTTGACTACGATGGTCGTTGAAATAAAACTATAAAAATACTTCAAAGTGATTATAATAAATAATTCCATAAAAGGTGTCAATTTTATGTTCGATGAATGTATTGTTATTGTATTTGTCAATTTTGTTCTTAGGCATTAGATAATTTATATTAATATAAATAATGTTTTATACTAAACGGGTTTTCTTTTTCAATAATCCTTATTAATTACTAGTTTAACTGTAAATTATGTAAGCTATCTAACATAGTATATGTGAAGGTGAACCCTAATAAAATGATTTTATTAAATTATATCGTTTTTATTAGTTCACAGATTTCTATAGATATTTTTTTTTTTTTTTTTTGATACATAGGTTTCAGTATACAATCCTTGTGAATATCGTGACTTAGACTACGAAAGTTTACTCGGTAATTATAGTTATGAAGAATTACTTAAAAGAAAAACAGAACAACATGAACTTAAGACGTGTACTTCGTGGCAGTTCAATACTACTGAATTCGGCGATACAATCACTTCTGAAGTAATTATTATATTATTAAAAATAAATGAGCATTTTTTATTTATTATGATACTCGGATTTACAGTGGAATTTAGTTTGTGATCGAAAAGAATTAAAAAACTTTGCTGAGATGATGTTCTTGATGGGTGTTGCTTTTGGAGGTTTTTTCTCCGGACTCGTGTCTGACAGGTAAGTCAAATTTTGACAACTTTAAAACATTAACAAGCGAACAACTATTCATAATATAATAATCTTTTTACAAAAAGGTTATAAACTTTTAAACAGATTACGAAAATTATTTAGATGAACAGTAAAATCTTATTATTAAACACTGGTAACGAAATTCGTTAAACTATATTATACATATCTATATTGTTTATGGAAAGTTTGAACATGCTAAATGTGCAGTGTCATAATATATTCTGTTTAATTTATTCATTAAACAAGTGATATTAGTTTATACTGTAGTAATATTATTATTTGATAAAGAGTAAAATATAATGTGTTATTGTAGATATTTACAGTTTACTAGTGCACGTACCTACATAAATAACGTAAGAAAAATAGAAATGACCAACATAATAAAGAAAAGTTCAAAATGTTATATAATTTTCTCTATTTTTTTTTTCATTTCCTTTTATTTTCAACCATTTTATAATTTAATATCTTTATTATCTGTTCAGGAGTTTGTAAAATTCGTTTAAACATCACGTATATCCGAATACGCAGGTATTAACAATAGTTAATCTTCGTAATTGTTGAAAAAATAAATTAGATTTCCGATAAATTCATTATATACATATTTTTTCCCTTTAGAGATTTAAAGGGGATAATTTATTGAAAAAACGTTTGCAATACATTGTAAAATTGGTTTAAAATACCTAAATTTAATTAGAAAATTTGTCTCGATTTATTTAGATACCTAAAGAATATTTACAGCCATGTAATATTATTTTATGCTTGTAGATTTGGTAGAAAGAAGACATTGATGGCTTCCTTAATTATGCAGCTGGCTCTTGGTATTTTAGTCGCTATTTGTCCTTGGTTTGAATTTTATCTGGTTTTGAGATTTATTTTGGGATTTGTTTGTGTGAGCATCGTCTTTAGTGGTTTTGTGTTGTGTAAGTATTCCATATATAATATTGTTTAACAGTGTGGATTTCATGATGGTTTTCGTACATTTTAGGTATGGAGCTGGTCGGTGGTAAATGGTTGACAATTGCTGGAGTTCTTTACTTGCTCCCAGTTCCGATGAGCTACATTATAATTTCAGGCATTGCTTACATATGCAGAGGATGGAGGTTACTGCAGTGGTGTGTTACGCTACCGGCTGTATTTTTTTTAGTTTTGCATTGGTAAGACATTACATAGAGATGTGATGAAAACATTTTTTACTCATGCCAATTATTAGGTTTGTTTCCGAATCACCGAGATGGTTATTGGCCATGGGCAGAGTGGAAGAGACTATGGAAGTTTTGCAAAAGGCCTCAAAAATCAATAAGCACCCGTTGCCAGTAAATATGGACAAAATTCTGAAACAAGTAAGTTACAAATTAAAATTATGTTCTAACTTCTGTTTCATTTTTTTTGAGGAGAATTCATATATTACAATCTTTAATTTGATGTATATGTTATATTATGTTTAGTAGGTACAATTGTTTAATGATTGTATAATGTATATGCTTTACTTAATGTTAATGTTTTTACTTGTCTTGTCGCAGTAAAATTTTTGAAATTTTATGTTATGATTTATATTTTGGTTGTCTTAAAATAGGTCATTCTAATAGTAGGTCGTAAATTCATGACTTCACTGGATGATAAAAAAATCGGTGTGTAATTTGGAGGCCAAACTGAAGTTATTTGACTCATATCTTAGTATTAATAGTCAATTATTAGAATTAAATAATAATATAAATATTAACGTTACTATTTTTTAATTTTAATATTGCTAATCTATTATAGCTATAATTAGCTTATACTTGTTAAATATATTGTTTTATAATCGATTATTTTTTATTATTATTTTGTTTCAGAGTTTAAACAAATTTGAAATGAATGGAAAACCTAAAGTACGAGTTTCAGATTTATTTCGTACCAAAAATATTAGAAAAATTTCCCTTATTTTATACATACTTTGGTTCAGTCTTTACTTAGTATACTATGGTCTTGTACTTAATCTGTCTAATATTGGTGGAAATATATACATAAATACTATAATATCAGGTAATTTTGATAGTAAAATACTAAATTTTTTTTATCTTTTAAATTTAAAAATAATAAATATGTCAACGAATTATCCACCTATATTAACTATCAATTATAAATCAACTCCGTTGATAAAGTGAAAAAATATTTAAATTAATGATAATTAATTAAATGCATGGAAGTATGCAAAAATAAAATAATTAAGTTTAAGTGATTCTAAAGATATTATTTAATATTGAATTTGAATTTAGGTTTGGTTGAAATTCCATCAATATTGATCAGTGTGGTAATATTGCTCAAAATGGGTCGAAGGATTCCACTGTGCCTTACCATGGTGGTTGGAGGAATTGCGTGTTTGCTGACTACGATTTTACCACCAGGTATTTATATTTATTTTTTAAAATTTCATTTGATACACCTTTTAAAAAATATTTAATTATATAATTAGATACGGATGAGTGGATATCGCTATCGTTAGTGATGGCTGGTAAATTTTCCGTATCGTCGTCAAACGTTATTATGCCTCTCTACACAGCTGAACTATTCCCAACTGTTATAAGAAATTTAGGTGTGGGAACTTCAAATATACCAGCAGGAATTGCTCTTATTATGGTGCCATACCTTTGGAATTTAGTGAGTCCAGTGAATATTTCTCTTAATTTAAATCGTATACTTATTTGACTTACCGTCTGTTGTAGTCTCCATATAGTAAAGTTTTACCGTTAATGGTATTGGGAACAGTCAGCGTCATTGGTGGGTTATCTGTACTTATGTTACCAGAAACAGGCAGTTATCTTTCTGATACTTTAGAAGAAGTAGAGGATTGCATTAGGTAAGTTAAAACAAAAAAAGCATAACAAATTTAAAAGTAGTATTTTTGTAATTTTTATCATCATCATTCATGTTATATTTCAGCATATCAAATAATTCACAGAAAAAATATATTGACACAATAAGTAGTAACGTACAAAGTTCACCATCCGAAAAAGAATAAGTCCTTCATGGTATATGGTTAATCGTTGTTTATTCATTTGTCTTCCTAATCTTTTTATTACGTTTTGATAAGTATTTTAAAAACATATTTTTTTTATTCATTTTACATATTTCTGTGATAATTATCTACAATTATAGTTGATCAATAAGTTAATGAAAGTACTACACCGATATTATATTATATTATGTTAATATAGTTTTATAAATATATAAAAAAATAAATAAATAAATAAAATTAAGTAAGTTTTTGTGAAAAACTGGACTGACTTTGTCATTTTTTTTTTTACAAATATTACCTATGGATAATATAAAATATATTGTTAGACATACTTGTTATTTAAATTTAGTAATATCCTTATTTTTAATAAATATTATAAAATGTATATATTTAGATGATTAAATTCATGTATGTAATATGTATTATGTATATGTATATTCTATATTAATAAAAAAAAAAATATTAACTTTAATCATAACATTTAAAAATAGATAAATAGCAATATGTTGTCATTATGTTTTTGTTAACCTTAAAGTACGTGCAAAGTATTAAAAAATTAGATTTTATTGATTTATAAAAACTTGTATTATATAAATTTAAAAGATGATATTGGAATAATTGACCAAGACTTAATATAAATGTATTTAAGTAATGCTAATTATTTTTTTAATTTCTCGTCATGTCCTATTGTTACATATTGAGTTTTAGTTCCAACGTTAAATAATTACTGAAGTTTATTTTCAGACGTTTAAGCCAAATGTTATCAAGAATTTATTACAAAAAATAAACATAAGCATACAAGATATCTACTACATAAGTGCAGAAAAATGGGTCATAATTGTATATCTAATTGAATAGGTTGGTTCTTGATATTTGATTATATTTTTATTCGACCTTCGGATTGTGTGTAGCTACGTATAAAAATAATATTAGTGAAACAAGATTTATTTAAACTTTAATAAGTTTAAGGTTAAGTATGTTGAAAATTGTTAGAGATATCTTAAAAATATAAAACGAGAATTCTAAATAGATTTTCATAATTTTTATTATGTAACTCGATCGATTAGTAGGCATATAGAAATAAAATAGATCTTTTTAGCAGGAAAAATAGTTTGTTTTAATTCCACTTGTGTTTCTTTTTGCTTACAGTTTTTACTTTTTATTAGTTTAAAAACTACATCGAATTAAATAATAATAAGTAATATATTAAATCGATTATATTTATTTAATATCCAATATGCATTTTTATTTATTGTAGGTAGGTATGTCATAAGAAGTATTATACTGCATAAATATTATTTCAATACGTCTAGATGAACACTTGAAATTTAGTTTAATTAGTTTGTAAATTTGTGTGTGTTTTTGCCAGTAGGTTTTCTGGTCCGGACGTAGTGACTCCGCAAGTATTGGTTAAATGTTAAATTTGATTCTGACTTCCAATCTGTTGATACACACTGCAGTCTGCCTATTCGTTATATTAATTAATCAGTATACGTGTCTTTTACATCAACATTTTTCAACATTTGTGAATTTATTACAGTAAGTTCTTGAAATCAGATTTTAGTCAAGTATGATTTTTCAACGATGTTTATATCGAGGGTATAAGCACCTGAGTAGGTACTTGCATGTGATACTCAGAACGCAGTTTTTGATTCACTACCTAGTAATATTCATTATTTATCCGTTATTATTTGGTGTGTTCTATAAACATCATTTAATCTTGAAAACAAAAAGTCAAAGTTATTACCCAAGTGTAAACTTAAGTGGCTATTAAGAATACGATATATAGGACATTTTTATTTTGGTTTTATGGCCTTTTATAGCTAGCTCTTTAAGAGGGTCTGTTGTCAAATTGCCGAGAATACCGTATTATTTACTGCTGCTGGGACAGAAAGAAAAATAAAACTGACTCCCTCCTTCCACTTCGCAGTCTGACAAGCCTAAATAAAAAAATACTCTCATTGAACTTGCAAAAACGTATGATTAAAAACATTTCATTCTCACAAAAATGAAATTTAAATTAGCTATAAGCCAAGTTTAAATACCAATACTATAAAATTAAATTCTGCATGCCATTTCAAGAGTTAAATTCATTATAGGTACCTACATAATTCATTGATTATTTCATTTGTGTACCTAATTAGTTAATTAATTGATAATAAATATTTTTTGATACAATTTTTTATTTTTTATTCTTATAGTCATTATAACATATCATTATACGTAGTAGTTAATAGTTTTTTTTAAGATACGACGTGTTGTTGTAAAACATTAATGTCCTTAGAGATTTAACAAAAAAATACATTTTTTAAATATTCATCAGGCGTATACTTAAAATAATTATTATTTTCTATATAAAATCTAAACTTAAAATTTGACTATAAGCTTGTATTCAAAGTGGGTACAGGTATTACTATGTTTTTAGAGCTGGGTAGTATCTTAGATACTAGTATTTAAGATACGTATCTGAGATACAATTGTATTTTGTATCGTGTATTTAAATACTTTTTTGACTTGTATCTAGTATTTTTTACGATTAAGATACTAGATACATTCAAAAATTATGTTTTATTTATATAACAATTTTCCTAATTGCTCAATAACAAGTTTTAGAATTTGTAATGTTAAAGAATATATATCTTAGATTAAAATAACTGGTGTGTGGCATAACGTTTGACTATCGATAAGACTTCGTTGGTCACCGGTCGCTGATGATCGGTTCATATTTTCTATGAACTTGAATTTACAAGTTTTTTAAATGTTAAAAATAAATCACTTAGTTGCTTAAATAACTATCTGAAAAAAAATTATTTATAAAATTTAATACAAGCCTAACCTCTTCAGTTGCTGTTGAATGACTATTTTCATTTATTAAGCTTATTCATTCTCCATACAGATCTAGTATATCAAATGATACTTTCAAAAAATTAGTCTCTTTAAAAATTAACCAGGAATTTATTTTAAAACATGGGATATGATTTACTTTTAATATAATACTAGTTATAATTTTCTTAAATTTAAACATTTAATAATTAATAAATAAACATTGCTAATTTATAAATAAATAAATAAATAAATATATATATATATTATTATTGTTTTTTATTGCACATAATGTAAATAAATAAATAAATAATAATAAATGTATAAAATATTTTGTATATTATATGTACCTTAGATACCTGAATCTAGTATCTAGTATCTTGTATCTTGTAAACTTTGTTTGAGGTATCTTGCCCAGTTCTGTATGCATCATAGCCGTTAAACGCTAAAGTAAATTTTATATTATCGTTGCTAACGTGGCTATAATTTTTTCTGTAAGCTTATATTTTTATACACATGATTCCTAGTCAACTACGAACATATTAGAATAAGTAAACACAATATAATATACGATCATGTTCAGATCATGATTACGTTATTTAGTGTGTACATTTTTGTGTTCATTAATTCAACTACCTACATGATGCGCCATGTACAACATAAAATTAAAAAAGCCAACAAGGTCAGGAAATAAGTGATTCTAACTCGTTTTATTTTACTTAGTATGAGACATTATAATCATATATTTTATTTTTATAATTTTGTGATGAATATAGTCGAATTCCAAAATGATGCTGAGTAGAGCCTGTTTTATTATACCTAATAGCGTTAGTAAGTTAGGATGATTTTAAACTTTAAGTTTCTTATAAAATGTAAATCGAAAACGTTTTGTTATATCTATATTACTTATATACTTATGTTAAATAATCAGTAATTATTTTAACTTTTAAAACCTTAGTATTATTATCTTTTTGAATTTTTACAAATTAATCGATTTTATTTTATGAGGGTGCTCGTAGATATTTATAATTTTATTTTGTTCTTGTAATTTATCGGAAGTATTTTCTTAAACTTTTAAAAAAATGAATTCCGTAAAGTGCGAAGATTTTATCTTAATTAACAGTAAATGTATGCTATGGACAGAAAAAAATATCAGTGTAAGACCAATTCATTTCTTATTTCGCTCAGAATAATTGTGTAAATATCTATCGTTTAATGTATAAAACGTGTTCATTCTAATTCAACTGTTGAACCCACAATAATTTTCCAAATTTAATGATTTATTATCTTATATATTAAATTAATTTCAATGTTAATAATATTATTGTTTTCATGTTTGCTAATAGTAAATTAAAGGATTGGTATATTTATAAATATGTTGGATGCGAGTAAATGTTAATTTGGTCGGATCGCTCAAGCAAATATACCGTCTAGAAATTCGAATAGAAATATGTTTTCCTAGACCTTATCTCGACTGGAAAAGTAAATTGCTTCTTGTGTATATAAGTAATGCACTACCTCAATGAACAAGCGGGGATACAGTTCAGTGTTTTCAGTATCTACCCATCTCATGTTGCTAAATTATGCAATGAAACGTGGATCGGAAAATCCGTGGTAAAACACTGTCAAAACTGTTTTGAATATTTTATGCGATTTCTATTTTGTTTTTTCACCCTACCGCTTTTCTCTCTAGCTGCTGAAAGAGGAGTGTGTCGAGGAGCCGTTCATTTTTGTTATTTCATGAAGGGCGACAACACGTGCTCGAGAACGACGAGTTTACAAAAAAAAGTACCTGGGTACTACTTGGGGGTGAATGCTTAATGTGGAGAATGTACTGCGTCGCAATGCCAAACCTTCTACTAGAACTATACCATTTCTTCTCTTTTGCCCTCCCCTTTATCGTCTACACAAAAACGTCCTCGGTTAAACCTACATCAAAACTTCAGACCATGTACGTGCGTAAACTCGACAGCCAACGCTTCTCATGGCGTGATAAAAAAAAAGTTCTCTACAATATTGTCTGCACTACAGGTTATACTCAGTTATAAACTCAACTTATGAAGGATTTAAAATTTAATGAGTTCCATTTCAAAATGACCTACCTACATTCTATACACACACACAAAGGCACCTATATCAATAATTATATTATGCTGTATTGTAATATCCGTTACTTATTATAATTCTTACATAATATTTATCGATCTTTTTGATTGGTGTTGGATTAAAAGTTAACTATTGAAAATATTATTGAATAAATATTAATGAATTATCCAAAAAATAATTTTTAATTGCAAACACTTATATGAGAGAAGTGAATGGTGGTACAGAAATTTTTTTGTCCCGATGAAAGTCTTTATAATTATATTCTACTCTTGAAAACAAAAGATTTAAGATTATGTAGTCAATTATTTGTAAAATACAAGATTACCTAGACGATGTATCTTTAAAAAGTATACATATATTTTACGGATTACTTTTGAAAATATAAATTGAGATAAGTTGGGAATTAATTATTGGTTTAAAGCACAATAATGAAGAGGTTAAATAATTTATTAGTTTTATTATAAAATAATTAATATTATTTAAATCAAAAAGCATTGCTTTTAAACACTGGCCCTAATAAAATAAATTATTTACAAAATACATATTATATTAGGAGACTAACTTGTTTAATATATTTTAAGTCTTAATTTTACTTACAAAATTAATTAACGGTAATCAATCAAAATATAGTAGTATAACTTTGTAAGTTTCGTTAAATTTAGTTTATCTTCTATAATGTTTTGTTGTAATACAATCAGCAACAGCCTAGGTAGAGGTACAGCAAAAGTTGGCGAATGATCAACTTTCGAGTTTGTGAACTAAAGATAATCCAAGTTTTAATTGTTATGAGCGAAAAGTCATGTTCGCTAGTTTACAAATCATAATAATCAATTATATTAATTCCTTACATCTCTAATGGTAATGAGTTAATGAACTACATTGGTGTCTAAACTTAATATTATAATATTGTTATTTAAACATAAAACGTACCTAAAACAAAAATAGCTTGATCTCATGTAATTATTCTTTGCACTTTACATACTCGTAGATTTCACATAGATTATATATATTTAAATATTTTTTTGATTAAACTTTTTTTTGACAGAATGGATTCTTTAAAAGTTTTAAGGTGTTATATCTATTGAATAAAAATAAAGTAATTAAGTTAGTGCTTTGATGAGTGTAATTTTTTTTTATTTTACAAAACTAAAGAGAAAATTTTAGAGATTTGTTTCCTGTTACAAAATGAAATTATCGTATTACACGCATAGAACAGGTAACTAAAAAAAAAAATTATTTGAAATTTTAATCTAAAATATAAAACAATAAGACAATATACTATGACATATGAGTGTAAGCAAAGAATTCCATCAAGTTTTATTTTTATGAAATTAATAATAGTATTACAAATAAAACGCAAAAGATATTGTAATTAACCCAATGTACAAATAATAATTTTAATATTGTAAACAAATTTGCTTATTTTTTTGTTGTTGCAAAAATTAGAAAAAAAATATGCTAAATTAAAATTAATATAATTTCTCTTAGGTTTTTGTTGCAAGTTATACACTTATAGCTTAACTTCCTTATGAGAATTATATGGTAGTGTACAGGGATTTTGTGTAACCTATCATATAAGGTGATTTTGCGGGATCACGAAGAGCTTCACAAACAGTTTTTGATGTTTAACGAAACGAGAAAGCTTATAGTTATTTTTTTTTATTTTAGAGATAGAAAATCTTGTTATAAAAAGACCATTATTTAAGATTATTATTGGTCCCTTGGAAGTATTTTAAAATAGCATCTATAAGTCGAAAAGTTAATGGAAAAAATGAATCCACAGGAATAATCAAATAAACTAGGTAAACATTTTTTTTTTTTTTTGAAGTTCAATTAATTTAATAATACATCTTTGGTTAGCCTATAGACCCCAGTTGCTGTAAAATAAATATATAATTAATTAATATATAATAATGCATTAGTTCATTATTACTTTCCCATAAATAACACATCATAAAGTATAACGTAAATATGTATCAGTATTGTAATGATTTAAATATCTATTATTATGAAATACTGGGGATGATTACATGCCCTTGGATTAACAACTCAATTATAAACTATTATATTACCTCTCCAATCCTTATTGCGACTTTCTTGATGAAACCGTGATTGGCATCTGAGGAATAATTTGAGGTGACCGGTTTGTATCTTACAATAACAAGACGTTCCTTTTTTTTATTGGTACACTATAATTAATTTTATTTTAACTTATAAAAACACATCAATACACTTATTTAAATTTACTATAATAAACGTTTACAATCTACTTCAATTATTAAGTCCTTCTGCCTAGATGATTCGCGTGGACTTACCCGCCAACGTCTATACAGAAAGACAGCAATAACGCAACCGCCGAAGTGATCTAACACTTCGCTCCTTATATATCAAGGCGTGTATGTGTATGTGTGTACGTGTGGCATATCTTATCGTTGTATTTTATGTAATTTATTCCTATCCTTAATGGCTATTAATTATTATAATTATTTTATTACACATTTTAAATTAAAAAAAATATATGATGGCTTAGGCGCACATCATTACAGTATAATGTGATTGGATGTAGGCCTTTTCTTTCGAATTTTCTGAAAGCTCTAAAGCTTTATTTTAACATTTTTAATTTAAATATTTTTAAACATTGATTGAAATAAAAATAAAATCGTGCAGATAGTCAATCTCATTATATACACATAGAAACAAATTAAAATTATTATCGTATCATCGGTGTTTCACTAGGTTGAATAGCACGATTATAAAAAGTAATATCCATATTTTATACTCGAAAGTATGTACTTATTAGTTACTAGTACGTATGCGTGAGGTATCATATAGGGCTATATTATTATAGGCGTAATATATGGTGATACGGCGCAATCTTAATACACCGATGGTTATTTACCACAAGTTATTGGAATATTACCTATATTTAACCTTTAAATATTTGTTAGTATTCAGTTTACTAATATGGAAATTACATATTTAATTATTAATATATTTGTTTTATAGCTTATTTCTATAAAAAACTTAAATATGTTTGAATAAACTTTAGATATGAAAATTAAAAAAATATGTCTACATTATTAAGTATACCAACTATTCTCAACAAGAAGTTTTTATTTTTATTTTTTTTTTTTATTTGGTACAATAGTATCTAAAAATTATACTTCTAAAAATGTCATTATTAACTGAAGTAATTCAATTGATAGTATAAAGATAAATGTTAGATGATTGGAAAATACTAAATAATGTCAACTTTCAAAAGAAAAAAACAGTGCACGTTTAAAGGTTGACGTTCAAGACAATCGCGGTAACACCAGTATTCAATATACGAGTATTATTGTATTGGTCGTTGTCAACCTGCATTGAAGATAGGAGATCTACAATACACTGAATGTTGTACACAAAGGGTATATAAGGTTGTTGGAGCTGATAATCCAATTACAAATGTCGATTCCAATTGGACGCAGTTCTCTGTGTGTGCTGATGGATCAATGCACCGACCCCTCGGTGGCTCCTGCAGTACGAATGATTGGGATTGTTTGGTTTTCGAGTTTTAGTACCTTCAGAATTACCTACCTCAGTTACTATTTTCGATAACCAGAGGGGAACACATAATAACTATCTGTATTGAAATTTATTAGCTTTACTCGCATTTGCTTATCACACACACGGTGTAACAACGAAATAATCTACCTCTAACCACTGCTGATGTATACAACGTTTCCATTAATACTCAAACGAACATTGATCATTATCTCTCACAACAGTTGTTGCCAAATATATTAAAATATATTATGTTATATATTATTATACTAAATAGTAAAAATCATTCATAAATTTTCTATGTTATTTGAATACGAAATTTTGTTCAATTCCTTGGGTATTAAGAAACTATATATTTTATACATTTTGTTTGAGATTTAATTTTTTATTTATTTGAGATGATAATTTCAAGGTTTTTGATTAAATATTATATAGAATAATAAAATACTTGAAATATACTCGTAGTTTCAATTTAGCAAGATCATATTATAGTTTTTTAACTCACATTTGTTCTGTAGTACCGTATTTTTGTTGTAATTTAACAGCACAATAAAAATGTGGTGAGTGATATTAAAATTACGTTGAAAGTATGCTTAAGAATTAACATTTTGAATCGAAAATTAAAAAATAAAAGTGAATACATTTTTGTAGTTTAATAATATTTAAAATTACATTTGTTGAAAGTTTTTTTTTCAAAAATACAGAAAATACATTTTATTGAATTTTGGTTTATTATCCCATTGTGTACTCCACATATTTATGTTTATCAAACTAATTTCAATAAATCACTTTGTTTGAATCACATTTTTTACTATACTACTTGGAGACTATCGAATTTCATTCACTAAACCGAACACATTTTTTCTAACAATGCAGATAATAAGTTAATTCATTCCTTAATTTAAAGTTGAATTTATTTTTAATGGATAATAACTACTATTTTTAAAATATATATTATGGAAATCAAGGAATATTTTTCTTATTATTTTTTTTTAATCAGTTATACGTAGAAGTTTTATAGTCAACATATTTAAACCTGTGATTTATGGAAATTTAAAATAAATACAAATTTCAATATATTAATTTATTATTTTATCATAAAAAATACTATCTATATCTTTAATTTTTCAAGTAGTAGACGGTGACATAGTTTTATATACACATTTTGCGAGTATGGGATATACTTACTGGAAATATGTTATATTATATTTAAATGCAGCATTTCTTATAAAAAAGCGGAATTTCGTATTTAGGTTTCATGGTTGAATTAGATTAAGATGTTTGGTGTATTGACAACAGAGTGACATAACAATAATAAAATATTGTCATCTTCATACAACCAAAGAAGCGATAGCTATGAAATAAAAAACTTTTACCTAACTGGGCTATCAGCTATATTGGATTTGTCTAAACCCTCTGCGGTCACCATGAAAGTTTCTTGATGTCTGAAATTGAAGTGATATTACCCGGGGATGGCGCGAGGGGCCAAGAAACGGTTTGCATCAGTTAAACGACCCGAGAGGGAAATTTCACGGTCGAACTAACTCGCTTCCATTCGCCCACGCATCTTGGGAGATACGCAGTTAAAAGATAACTGTGATCAATAAATTGAAACATAAGAAAAAAAAATATAAAGAAAAAACGGAGAAAAAAGTCATCTAGTCAAATGCAAAGTGCTTTTTCTCTCTCTTTACAGTTGAATGAGATTATCTAATTTATAATCAACGACGTTATCAAAACCAAACCACTCGGGTCTTATTACGCCAATCCTTCCCAATAGGTATACCTGTTAATTTCATTTTGACAGCTGTTTGGGGTATTCAGTGCGGCGTCCTCGTTGTTGTATCTAAATAATTATTATCGTTTGACATTCTTAATAGTTCCAAAATTATTTAGCGTATAAAGCAATAAATTATTCAAATCAAAGTCAATCAAATAAAAAGTTATAGAATATCTGGAAAATATTAAGAGAATAATTATTTTATCCAGCATAATTGTCAGTTATCGATGTCTGAATTTATATTAAAATGATTTCTGATAAATATGAATATCCAAATTTACCTTTTTCACATTTTAATTTTGAACAAAATATATTAATGGAATTATTATATAATATATAAATAATTAAATACGATTTAAAGAGTGTCCGGGCGGAATATGTGCATCACAACATCATCTGTTCGACCATGATCAGTGCCTGTCACATACAAGTATAAAACTGTCTAGAAAGATGGAGATAAACTGCCATCATCCCCCCCACCAATTACAGAAGACAATGGGGAACTATTCACTGTACAGTATAACATGCCTAGTATACAACAGCCTAAATTGTTCATAGACTGTTGTCAGATCAATTTAAAGGTTGTAAACTAAGAAAAATAGTTTCAAAATAATACCTAAAGTCATCGTGTATTATTGTATAGGTAGGTACAATTTCTTTAAACGTGATTATATGCAATAAGTCAATAAATTCTAGGTAAAAAAAAATTTAACAACATAATAATACAATTAATACATATGAACAATTATTTTCTCAAACGATGGACAATCATCGGTTAATAGTAATATTAATTGTGCGCGTTTGCAAAAATCATATTTTATCCAGTTGGCACCCCCACATAGTAATGCATTGCAGGTACTGCAGTAACGTTCGGGTTATCGATTTTCGTCCATCCATCGTAAAAACTCACAACCATCTCGTATTAACGTGAATAATAGTAATATATTATTTTCACATAAATCGACTCAGTGTAAAACCAACTATAATTGTTACGAATTTATGATTATTATTATTGAGTGGGGGTACCTACTATGTATACCACGCGGTGTGCGGCGACTGACGACGTGGTCGAGACATCTACACATACGATGTCCATTTGCCGGACGGCCACCGGACTTGGTCGCCGGCGATAATGGCGGCCGACAGCACTGAGCGACGTACTTACGCATATTATATATTATTGCAGTGGATGGCGGCAGGAGGTGTACGTTGACCATCGGTCAACGTTGTTCGCGGTCAACCGGACCCATTTGATATCCGTCCCGGAACTTTCGACCGCGTCAAGTTGTCTCCGGGTTCACGAAGGCGCGGTCGGGGTGACAACTGTAAGCCTCCGACCGTCCTCCCGAATTTTCCCTCTCCACCCCCCCCCCCCCCCCCCCCCCCCC
>JACXSJ010001930.1:0-44792 GCA_014851325.1 Pentalonia nigronervosa | reverse complement strand
TATAACACACGGCATTTTGACAGACGCTCCGCTAACTGGATCTGGGGCGTAATTAACGTAATGGATCCCGGTGTTCGGCGCAAAGTGCATAAATGTCGCGCAGACCTCGTTCGAGGGGTATAAATATCGTCGTCGTCGTCGTCTGCGGCGGCGAGAGGGTGGACGGCTGACAGCTCGCGGTAAAACACCACTGTTGCAGTGTCGGTATAATATTATACAATATATTATAATGTAATATTATTATAATATGATGACGTATTTCCGCGTTCGCGTTATATTATTATTATCTATCGTACGATACGTGTACGGTGACGGCGATGATGATAACGATTCGCGTATACCGCGGTACAGCGGAACGCACCGATGTCGCAGTCAAATCTTACTCACGGATAATTTTATCGGCAGTGGAGGGGGGGGAGAATATTTTAGGCAAATCATATCCGCTTCACGATATAATATTCCGGGTGTAAGATTTGTCTGTTATATCGGTCCTAGTGTGACACTTCGAATTTCTGACTTATATACTGATATTGTTATGACTATATCGATGGGATCTACATATAATCTCGGTCCGCAGCGCCGTGGTGACGACGGACAAAATACTTATAATATGCAATACAATATATACAATATAATTATTGTTTTAATCATCGCTACACATGGAAGTTTAATAGGTATCGACAATGCGATGTGCGACTGCGGTAATAACGACCTAGAACACAAGTAACTATATAATTACAGCCCGATTTGCGAATGAGACTTGAGTTCTCCATTATTTGATTAAAAAAAAAAAAGAAGTGCTATACAAATACAAATTATTATTTACATAATTTACTTACATCAATCGTATACTCCTCAATATCTATTTTATATCCAAACGGAGTAAAATCTACAGCTAACAAATACTCATATATGTGTTAAAATATTACGATTACAGTCTAGTCTTAATATTATTCTCTAACTGCATTTTATACAAAAAAAATACCAATCGTCTGTAATTTAATCACCCACAGAAATACTGAGACTTACCACAAGACTTATTTTTCATAGTGTTAAATTCACTAAACCGGATTTTTAATTTCTTAGCCATCGTACATGATGTGGGTTCATCACATTATTGAGTATTAAATATTTTAAAAATATAGTACAGACATATGCACAACCAAAATTTTTTCATGCTGTATATTAAGTTTTCTATGCATAAAAATGATTTATCGCGAAATTTATTTCTAACAAAAATGATTTTACTATGTTATTTTTTCAAATAATTCGTGTAAAATTAGATTTTTCATCAAGTTTTTAGGCCACGTGATCATTTTAATCTTCAAACTGCGAGAAGTCTGTGAATTATTATAGAATTTGGGAAGAAAGGTTATTGATCTTGTTAGGGAGTGTCCTATATTTGCTCTTATGATTTCTGGGAAACAGGCGCATTAAAAATCTGGTGCACAGGTGCCACTGTACAAAATCTACCCGGGCGAGAGCTTGTTAATCCGATTAAGTGTACACAAACATGAGTAAATTTTGGCTGGATAAAAACATTTGAGAATGTATAAAATGTAAATGTACCAAGTATAAAAAGCGACAAGTAAATATAAGTAATTTGTATTTGTGTGCAAAGAACACCAGAACATAATTCTCAAATGATCAAGAAAACTTAGCCACATGAATTACATTTTTGAACTATGTTCTCTTGCCGAGTAAAACATTTTAGAATACAAAAATATGTTTTTTTCGTGTAATAGTAATACAACACATGCATTGCTTATAGTTCTAGATATATCCTTAAACACCCTAAATTAAAATAAAAACTTAAAAAAACAAATCATTGTTTTATAATAATATTATTATATGAAAAGTTTCAGTAAGTACCTATTATACAAACTATTTTTGTTTATTTGAAGTTCTCATCTAAATAATAAAATATAAAAATCAATAATGTGGTCAAATGTGTGTTTTAAATAATTTATTTTTAACAAAAATTTAACACTATGGACTTGTACATCGATTGAGATTAACATTTAATTGTATTTAATAACATTAAGTTAAGAACCAATATTTTAATATTCAGTTTCATTTTTACTCAAGTAGTAATTTACATTTTACAGTAATTTAAGCCTAGTACCGCATTATTTTTATCTATTTTTTTAAAAATGTAATAATTTTTAAGATATTTGTATATAATAGTGTATTTTAATATTTTTTATAATATTGTAATTAGGTGTAAAAAAGTTAGTTTAAATAAGAAAATATTATCTGTATTAAAATAAATAAGAAATTATGAAAACATTTTGCTTTTTTTAATTTAATTAAAGAAAGTGGATAATATTAATTATATTATATTGTAAAGAATAACAGTATAAAATATAATTCGAAGCCATTTAAACAAATAGGTTTTTTTTTTTATAAAAAAAAATATAAAACTCAATTATTTTTATAATAAAACCTAAAACTGTTTGAAAATAAGATGGTATAGTTATTGGAGTTTTCGTTTGTTTTGCTGTGTACTATTTTTTTAAATACTTATTTTGTTTTACACCGACATTTCACGTTTGAACACGTTTTAAAGCCTGTGGGCTAAATAAAGTTTGAACATAAAATTATAACTAATTGTCTGTACTCGATATTATTATCAAGTGGGATGTGTTTCGTTATTGTATTTTTTTTAAGACAATAGTTAACAACTAGTAGGTATATCAGTATGACAATTAACATTACCATTGCAATTTTAAAACTTTCAAATGCTTTCATAAAATCTCAAGGCCTCTTTCATAACGATCTTGGATATGTACTTTAAAACTAACCTTCTATTTATTTAGTTTATTTAGTCTCTTGAATAGTCAGTAGGTATGTGTATTGTCAGTTATAAATTTACGGACAAAGCTAAAATAATTGTTTTTTTTTTAACATTTTTTAGATTGTTTGGAAAATGTATATTATTTAAAAAAAAACTATTGACTTTTTTTCTTTTG
Source organism: Pentalonia nigronervosa (assembly GCA_014851325.1). Taxonomy (NCBI): domain Eukaryota; kingdom Metazoa; phylum Arthropoda; class Insecta; order Hemiptera; family Aphididae; genus Pentalonia; species Pentalonia nigronervosa. Next base: position 41,820 of record JACXSJ010001930.1, on the reverse strand, counting down.
TTTGTTGTAGGAAATACCGGTTCCATATTTACGCCATATTTTTACATCCATATAATATATTGTATACATTTTAATGGTGAGGTTAACACGGTTATATAATCAATATTAAATTTCACACAGTTATCTACTTTTATTTTAATTTTATGCTCAAGACAGAATTTATAATATCTAATGTATTTACGTAGCTTCTCGATCAATGGCATTTAAATAGGGTTTTGTTTTTTTAATGATAGGTTTTGTGTCTTATAGATTTAGTGATAACTGATAATCTGATCTCGATAATAAACTCATTAGTGTAGAAAATATAAAAAAAACCGATTGCCAAGAAAATATTATTAATTAACGATGTGCCGAACTCGTAGGTTATTTGATGTTTTCGCGTCTAATCGTTTAGATTAATTAACGGTAATCGTTACATTCATTATTATTTAATCTGAAATCCGAACAAATTAAATTTTCTATAAGTTTTAGTGTCAGATTCAGGTATTTCTTAATTAAACATAACTTGATATGTAAGATGCGTCATACGTATTATTTAAGAACCGACATTTTAGTAATGAACACTAAATACTAAATTATATTCATGCATAGTATTTTATATTTAGATAAAAAAAAAATACATAATTATACTAATTAGTAATTAGGTACCGTTGGTTCTCATCAATTATCAATATTCATATCATAAATAGTATTTTTTTTTTTTTTTTTGACAGTTTAATTTAAAGTAATAACAATTCGTAATGTACATATAAAATATTGTATGTCTTCAAAATACATAAGCACTTGTGTTAAACACATGTGTTACAATTTGTACAATGATAATATGTAATACAATAAAAATAAATATAAACGTTTTAATATAATATTATAAAAATATTTCCACAGATTTATTATAAAGTTGTTTCGTATGTAAAATTAATGGGAAATAATATTAAATTTAAAATGTTGTTTCTACCAAAGAGCTTTTTGTCCACTAGTATAAGAAACAAAATGTAATTGAAAAAAAAGTTTAAATTAAATTTATTTCATCAAATTACCTTATTTAAAATAGTATTTTAAACTATGTGTCATTATTATGTGCAGTGTAAAGATACATCTAACATATTTTGGAATTACTCGCAAAATGTGGACGTATGTCATTTTTTTCCTAAAAGATAAAATATATTATGTTTTCATAATATAATAATTAATGCTGTATTTATTGTTAGATATTATTTATTTTTGAACATTTAAGCTATTTTATATTTCGTCAACTACCTACTTCTAATACAACATATAAAATGGATTAGTGTATTACTCAAGTAAAGGTAATCAAGTACAAGATAATTTATTTTATGAAAAATTAACACTAAAAAAAGTTTGATTTACTTATGTACATAATTTATTTTATTTGTATAAACGTATATATGTATTATTGATATATTTAAGTATATGAATATTATTAATATATATATATATATATATATATTTCATAAATTTTTGTACAATAATTATAATTTAATGCTTTTTTTTTATTTAATAAGGATTTTAAAGTTAATTAAATAGTGAAGATTGATATTTAATTAGTGATTCAACGGTAACTAAAAAATAAACTAAATAAATAAAAGAATAATGAAATAATTTTTCATGCAACGAAATATATTTCAGCTTATTTAGTGTATTAGTGTTTATTGAAGAAATATTAAAAAGTTTTGATTAGGCAATTAATAAATACATTATTATATTCATGCTCATACAAGTATTTCCGATAATCAATTGTTATATCATTTTTATAAAATAATCAAATTTGTATTTTTAATATAGACTTTAATTGCCAACCGGTAAACTCTGTTTAATTTATTTAGAGAATCGAACTAGAAAATTTACCTTTTTTTGTCAGATGTAATGCATTGTTTATTTAAAACCTGTTTTTTATTTAATTTTCTTTGTAGATACATGTAAGATATTATAAGGAAAGCTATAATCTGCAGTTGAAGTTCAAGATTAATAAAAATTAAATACATAAACTCAATATTATGATATTTATTATTTTCATAAATATTGTTAAGCTTTCAGCATTTTAAACTTGATTAATCCCTGAGATTTAAACTTAATGACATTATATATGTGTTCCCATTATTTTATTTAAGACCATAAAATCCCTTAAATCTATTCTTCTCTGTTATCCTTTTCTTGGATTAACTTTATATAATGAACAACTTAACACATAAGACACAATAACAGAACGGCGCGACAGCGATAACTATTTGAATTCAAAAAAATAATGAGATATGCGACACTAGAAAAATTGTGCACGTTATTACACTGGTTATTTATGTTCGAACTAAAATTTAATTAAACTTTTTTTGTTTTTTGCCATCTTTAAGATAAAATCTTTTACGTTTTGTAATAAATATAAGTAGATACACTATTTTTTATTAAGAGTAAAATACATATGGAGGTTAGTATGGAAGTATCTCTTATATTATATTAGTTATCATAATTTATTCAGTATTTTGTACCAAAATACGTTTTTTGAGTGTCTTTCTAATCACTTATTTATTTGCAAGAAACGATAAAAATGAAATTATCATTCTTAGAATATATGTTTCCTACCTAATAAATAAATCAAATAGAGTTGAATGTTAAATAAATGCAATAGTATTATATTTAAGTTAATTAAAATTTTAATTTCATTGATTTTAATTATGAGCCATATAATGAATTTTATAGCCGTGTAGGAAATTACAGTACTTATAATATAAGTGTCTCAAACCTCAATATTGATATTAGATAATATATACATGAAGAAGTTTTTGACGTTTATTACGTAATCAATATTACAGCTTCTTTTACTTGTTAGATTTTTTTATTTGGGTTTGCGCATGCTAAACAAATATTGAACAGCCAGAAGACACTACTATGTAATTTTAAACTTTAAAGTATAAATGATTTAAGTTAGCTTCGTGTGGATAAAAATATATATTTATATTTGTTACACTCTTTATATGCTTTCACCTCATATACCATATTTTAGAAATATTCAATTGCATAAGTGAATTTTAGATTCTGAGCGGAGTGAGGAATGCATTGATTTTACAATGATGTGTGTTTTTTTTATTTTGTTTTTATTTTTTTGTGTCGTCATCACGTTTAAAGGCAGTAAAAGTACACTAATTTTTTTATTATCATCTTTTCCGAAAGGGAAGTGAATCTAGTTGATACTTTTGGGGGTCAAAAGTAAAAAATTCCCCATAATATTCAAACGCGTCGGGAAAAACAACAAAAAAGTTAAGAGAAAAACGGGAATGTTTACGCGAAGCCAATTTTTGATAAAATAGATTTTGTTTTTTAGTGTAACACAGTAATCACAGTAGATTAAATATATGAAATTTTCACAAAATGTTTATATGAGCAATTTCTATACACAATAAAATTTTCAATATATTTTTACTTTTTTTGAGTTATTTATAGACACATAACCAGTTTTCGGGTTATTTTTATTATTTTTTATTATTATTAATAAAAAAATTTTCAATTGGTCAAAAAACTTGAAAATTTAATACAAGGTTTTTAGTAACTGATTTTAAGTAATAATTAAAAAAAAAGTTGATCATAAGTCTCCAATAGTTTTTTATAAGTGTCTAAAATTAAAATATGTAAAAATCACGAAAATATGAAGTTATTTTTAATTAGGAAATTCACAACATTTTTCTTTTAAATTTAAGATTTAAAAATTCAACATAACTCCCTCTCTTCATCACAAGCTTAGCTTAAAGGAGAGAGGTTAATTGAATCTGTATATGTATTTGTCAATTTGTTGAATGATAATATAAAAAAAAAATGAAAAAAAAAAGATTCTCTATAATTTTTTCTACTTTTTTTAAAAAAGAAAAAGTTTATTGGAATGTAAAACTAATTTTTTATGAACGTTTGAAATTAGACATTGAATATTTACTTGTTTTTTTTCCGGAAACGATTTTCTTATTTTGATGTAATTCAAAATTATTCTGACAATTTTTGAGCTAATTGTAGGCCTAAGAAATTTTTGGTTTATTCAATTTTTTTTTAAATATCGATAAAAAAATTTTTTGTTGGATTAAATTTCTTGAAAATTTTATACAAGATTCCTCATAAGTTGTTAAAATAGCAGATGAAAAATAATAAAAATACATAGGCACAATTTTTTTTATGAGCATTTAAACTTCAAATTTTGACCAAAATTCGTCGTCGAACATTTGGAAATTGTTTTGTAGTTAAAAATTTATAAAATGTTCAGCTTTTATAAGTATGGATTAAAAATTTAAATCAAAGTTTTTTGTAAGTTTTTAATAATGTAACCAAAAAATCAAAAAAAAAAAAAAATAATTTATTATAAAATTTTAAGTTCAAATTTGGACGAAATTAGATATTTAAATGAAGAATAATGATGTTATTTATTTGGTTGTAATTTAAAAATATTTTTTGAGTGTTCTTTAAATTTTTAAAGTATATTATTATATTTTATACACTTAATTAATTTTTCAAATGCAATATTTTCTGCAAAAATTAATTCAACCTACCGTATTACTAATAAAATATAAAAAAAATCGTAGTAATAAAATGAATTATTTTAATAGCAATGATATCTTAAAATAGGTACACGTAGTTAAGTAGGCTGACAGACCGTCTTCGCTCAGAATCGTTTTTCGTAGACAATGATTTATATCATTGAATACAAATTTAACACATCCATGAAAGTGATCCACTCGATACCTACTGTACAGCAGAGCGGTATCTGCTTGCCGACCTTTTTTTTATATATATTTTTATAGTAATAAATGCATAGCTTTGATGAATATTCTGATTATTTACGTATGAATAGTTAGAAACGTAAAATATTCATACTATGGTTTGTAATATTTTTTATTTTTATATATGCCTTAAATTATAAATTGAAATTCCTATAAAATATGTGTACAAAAGTAAATACTGGTTATGTGATAAGAAAAAATATAGTATTTCACATAGTTGTCACATACATGAACGTTTATTATGATTGTACGTATGCGTAAAAAGTTACTAACTTAAGGTGCGTATATTGTGAGTATTTAAATGCAAATATAATGTATGGTTTATTTGACTAGGAATTGTGTATATTTTACATGAAGTACAATTGGTAATAGATTCAATTAACAAATATTAATCAGTGACCTCAAAAATCAACAGTAATTCACTTTACGTTTTACCGATATACACCCTTTGGACTGGTTTATTATAAAAAAAAACATATTATGTATTATAAATAATGCAAAATGAAAATATAATACATGTACTATTATCTGTGTTTACTACAATTTTATGAAATTGTAAAAATTAAACATAATATATTTTACTATTTAGAAAAGTTTATTAATCTTGAAATAATACATTTGTTAAAAGTTATGTTCAACTTATAAAGTTATTAAAATTTAGTTTTAACAAAGTTTATGTTTAGTAGAATATAATTAATTAAGTCGGAGGGGGAAAAATGCGAGTGGGTGAACAGTATAAAATGTCAAATAGGTACATAAATTATTTGATGAGATAATTTATATTTTTACCAATTATTATTTTCAGGTGTAATTATTGTTATATAATTATTTTATTTAATAGGTTCACATATTATACTATACAACACATGCTTTTAAATTAATATAATGATGCAATATGTTATATACTGTTATATACTTAATGTTTTGCTGTAGGTAGTTTTTTTTTTACGAATTCTTTCAAACCATAAACGTTTTTTATTAGTTAATTCTATGACATGGGCCTAATGAATTTTGTTGATTTATATTAAATTACCTATCTAGTAAAAAAGAACCGTATTTCAAAAGACTTAAAAAAAAATACCATTATCTATAATATATACGTGCTATATACGTTTAAGTTCTTACTCGTAAATTTTCTGTGTGCAATTACACAGAAAAATGAAAACCATTTACGACATGCGATGAATTTCCATCGTACTTGTAGTACTTCTCTGTTTTGTTTAAAAAATCTCCGTAGGAAAATCCCCGTGTATTATATAGTGTATTAACGTTTTACAAAAATCTAGACAAAATACCATACAGTAATAATTATTTAACCTAGGTCCGTTACTCCGTAGGACAGACTCAAAGCTCAAAGTCAGTGACCCGTGTAATTTATACGCTCGTGTATGGGATTGAATGCTTTGGATCGCATCAGTAAGTTTCTATCTCGCGTATATGCGTCGGAGAAACGCATAAGTCGCCGAAACCACGTGATGGGCTGCACATATTAAACACATTTGACCAATATATAAAGTACAACGTTTATATGGTTTCACTTACAATTTAACTCAGTTTCGGATCTCCACAGCAACGCGACAACTGTACGCGTACAGACGTTATATTATTATAACAGTTACTTTTATTGACGTTTTATTTTATTTTTCCGTGCTTTTCATGCATTGTAATTTTTATTTCGTATTATTATTGTTATTATGTAATAAATATTATTAAGTTATTAATATAATATTATTACCCGCCCGTTTCAAATTTTTTAAATCTAAAAAAAAATCAAATAAATCTATACGTGAAATAAATATTAAATTTTTATATTATTATAGCTGTTGTATTTTGATCAATAAATTGTTTAATAAATTATTAAAATAAACGAAATTACTTACAATATAATCCCCGATATTGAAATATGATTAATAATTGTATGTAAATTCCCTTATTCAACGTAAGAGTTCGTTCACGAGTGGCTTAGTTTTGAAATAGATTAATATTAATTATAACTTTAAAATTAAGTTCATTGTATTAATATCAAACATTTTATGTGCTCGTAGGTTTTGAAAAGTTTGTTGATATAATGATGGCTATAGTTGGAGACTGGTGTCAAGGAAATGCATTAGGTCGCCCATTGTTTAAGGTTGGTGGACTGAAAAGTCCGTACGCAGGATTGGCACAACCATCAAAAGTTCTCCATTCAAAGGGATCTTGACCCTCTAAATGCATGTGTTTTTATTTTATCAATATAATATATATACCTACTAATACTAAATAATAGTTAAGCTTCACGAATCGCTAAAACGTTAGTAGTGTTCTTAACTTTGTAAAATCTAAATACTGAAATATTACAAATTATACATTTTTGGTAATCATATGATATTATGTTATCAGTAGTAACGAGTAACGATTAATGATAAATGGAAACATCCATTATGTAAACTGTGTGTTATCATTCATATTTTTTACTATATTGTAGAAACCGGTACTTGAATATTAATTGCTTATCGAGTAATTTTGATTTTTAATTGGTGGTCGACTTTGAATCAATTATATTACTGAAATCTAAACCAAGAATTTCGTATATGTAAAAGTAAGCGGGTTGTGTTACACTTTAAAGCAGCTATTAGTTATTAACTATTATATTATTGTTTACATTTACTATGAAACTTTTTATAAGTGTTAAGTGATATTCACTTATACATTTCATTTATCAATGTATAAACATAGACTTATTAGTAGAACCTATGCATCATTTAGATAGTAGATAAGAAAATATTTGAAATATCACTTCAAAAATTAAACTTAAAATTCAATATTTTTTATAGAATATAAAAATAAAAATGTTGTTCTATAATGTTGTAGACATAAATGCACATTATAATCGATGTAAACTTGAAACGGCTAATGATACAAAACTTTAATTTGTTCGTCTATTTAATTTTGATGAATTGCATGTCTGCATGTTTATAATAATAGTTTGTATTATATTTTCGCGTGTAATAAATAATAATTGGTTTTAAGAGAATTTTCTTTTCAAAACATTGTTAAGTACAAACTATGTCCTTGACTATACCAACAACGTATAATTAATGTTTTTGTAACATGGATGTAATATTTATTATTTAATGATCGATACAGGTACGCATATCATTATACTTGTTCAAAAATTAAAGAGTTGAATCATTTATTTATTTTCTTAAAATAGATATATTTTGAATACAAAACTGTTAAACTAAATCTGTGTTTTTAAATATAAAAAAAAAAATATCAAATATTGAAAATTTAATATATTATACCATGTTAGATAGCATGGGTTATTAGACATGATAAGATTTAATTTGCGGAGTTTTAAACTGTTAAATTTATAAAACCGCCAAAGGTACTGACAGTCCATAATATACTATACGAGTATGCCATCTGCAGTTTCTGAGCACTAAATTATTCGATCTGGGAAAGTTTAAAAAAGATTTCGTTGCCATGTGATTTATCGATTTAATAATCATAGGGCAAGTCAAGTATGTTCTCGGTACAGGCTTATCAAACATTTTCACTACACGTGTGATATATATCATTGATATAGGACATAGGTACTTTAGGTGCCTAAATATATGAAAATCGTATAAATCTTAATTGATATTGATCTATAACTCACCATACATTTTTTTCATAATTTACAAGTTAATCATTTAATACCTGTAGAGAATGTGAAATACTGCTGATGGAGGGAGGGGGAAATGCTTATAGTAGATAAACCTAAACTGTTTAGTCTAATACAGTGAATCATTTAATATAATATAAAGTAAGCATCAGTTTTAATTTTTTTTTAACTACATCATAATTTAAAATTAATAATTTATTACAACCATAATTATTAAATTGTAATTGTTTTTATTTTATAAAAGATATATAAACACATTAGGTAATAAATGAATATATCGTATACGTCTTGTGGCTTGTACAATTATACAATATATATGACAAATCATATATAATACGTCATATTTTCACAATATTATGTATTTATTTTAAATAGCAAAGCTAAATTATATATCATTTTCTGAATGAATTAATAATATGTCATGTATTTACTGATGGGTGAGATATACCACGTAGTTAAATACAAATATATTTTTTATTTGGTAGTGAAATAAACACAATACTTATACAGAATTAAAAAAATATAAATGAAAAAAAAATAGGTCATATTTTTAATGGTATAGAATCTCAATATCTAGAAAAGTATTAAATTTTGAAAATATATCATTTTTGAAAATATATTATTTTAGATGATTCAAATACATCACAAGACAATATTTTTTAAATATTTTTTATGTCTTTTACTCCTTTGAATAATTGCATATATTTAAAATTTTTTATTCTAAAGTAAAAAAAAAATTTTGAGAATTTTTACATGAAAATGAAACATTTTATTTATCTGCTAATTATTTTATTACATAGTAATAAATATTTAAAGTTTGAGCGGAGTGTATGGCACACTGAGATACTATCCAAAAATAGCGTAATAAGTGTAAATTATAAACTTAAAATTAAAAAAAAAATGTTAAAAGGTTAATACTTTTGAAAATCAGTGCTTGCCTTTTAAACAATCGCAATTTATATTATACGTAAACTCCTTTTAACACGTGTCTATATTAGGACAGATTTAAGATTATATTAATCCTAGTCACATTTTTAGTCACAATATATCCATTAAGATTGTAAAACCATTAACATTTGATTTATTCATTGTCATAATTAACTTGTTCCCGTGTTATTTTTTTCATTATTTAAAATTCTAGAATTTGTGGTGTCACCAGTGAACGACTTTTTAAAATTAAGGTTCTTCAATGTTAAACCATTTCTTGTAAGTATCGCTCATACTAATTATATCAAATTTGTAAGCTACATGTCCCCGCCACACAGAATTTTTATAAGTAAAATTGAGGTCTATACATCAAAAATCGTCTGTTGTACTATAAAATATTATTAACTATTTCGTTATATAACGATATGTGGGTGGGTCATTGATTAAATAAGAAGGCCGCAAATAATGAAACGTCATAGATAATAGATATGAGATTTATAAAACACAGTATTATGGGAATACGATAATAGATACAATGTTGAAGTACCTACTTATTATATATGGCTTTATACCTAGATAAAATATAATTAAATAAAATTAAGTTGATGTACAATATAATATTATACATGAATTAAAAAAAAAGGAAATTATGTATCTATATTGAAAAAAAACAGCTATCGTGGAACTGCATTATTGTATTACATATCTTTTCTAAAAAGTGTGTTTTTATGCAAATATATTTAATGGAATATCAACATAAACGTAAGCAAATTTGATGATTATAGATTTTTTTTTATTTTAATTACCATACATATAAATTAAAATATAACATTTTGTATTTAAAAATTTAAAAATTATAATGCTAAAATTAAAAAAAAAGTAATTACTACTTATTTTGTTTAGTGTACTGACTAAAATACACAATATGTTTTTTTATTGAACAAAATATTATATAAAAATAAATTTATCTTTGGCCACTGGCTCATTAGCATTACATGTATTCAGGGCTGGGTAGTATTTTAGATACTTGTATTTAAAATACGTATCTGAGATACAATTGTATCTTGTATCTTGTTTTGAGTTACATTATTTTAATGTATCATGTATGGTATATTTAAATACTTCTTTGACTTATATTTAGTATACTTTATTTGAGGTATCTTGCCCAGCCCTGGTTAGGTTACAACATCGTTGTTCTTCATTTAAATATCTAATTTCGTCCAAATTTGAACTTAAAATTTTATAATAAATTATTTTTTTTTTTTTGATTGTTTGGTTACACTATTAAAAACTTACAAAAAACTTTGATTTAAATTTTCAATCCATAGTTATAAAAGCTGAACATTTTATAAATTTTTAACTACAAAACAATTTCCAAATGTTCGACGACGAATTTTGGTCAAAATTTAAGTTTAAAAGCTTATAAAAAAAATTGTGCATATGTATTTTTATTATTTTTGATCTGCTATTTTAACAACTTATGAGGAATCTTGTATAAAATTTTCAAGAAATTTAATCCAACAAAAAATTTTTTTATCGATATTTAAAAAAAAATTGAATAAACCAAAAATTTCTTAGGCCTACAATTAGCTCAAAAATTGTCAGAATAATTTTGAATTACATCAAAATAAGAAAATCGTTTCCGGAAAAAAAACAAGTAAATATTCAATGTCTAATTTCAAACGTTCATAAAAAATTAGTTTTACTTTCCGATAAACTTTTTCTTTTTTAAAAAAGGTAGAAAAAACTATAGAGAATTTTATGTTGAATTTTTAAATCTTAAATTTAAAAGAAAAATGTTATGAATTTCCTAATTAAAAATAACTTCATATTTTCGTGATTTTTACATATTTTGTCGATATTTTAATTTTAGACACTTATAAAAAACTATTGAAAACTTATGATCAACTTTTTTTTTAAGTTTTACTTAAAATAAGTTACTAAAAACCTTGTATTAAATTTTCAAGTTTTTTGACCAATTGAAAATTTTTTTATTAATAATAATAAAAAAATAGTAAAAATAACCCGAAAATTGGTTATGTCTATAAATAACTCAAAAAAAGTAAAAATATATTGAAAATTTTATTGTGTATGGAAATTGCTCATATAAACATTTTGTGAAAATTTCATATATTTAATCTACTGTGATTACTATGTTACACTAAAAAACAAAATATATTTTATCAAAAATTGGCTTCGCCTAAAAATTCCCGTTTTTTTTTTTTAATTAATAATAAAGTGTTGTGATAATATGACGGATAAAATTAATTTGTATGAAAAAATTTATTTAATTAAACATACTACACATCAGCTTTTTTGTTGTAAATTACCTTCAAATAAACAAGTTTTAAGGATTTTATTTCATAATATGTGTGAAGTCAAATTGAGTCTACGAGATATTGCTCGATTAGTCATAGAAGAGGTTATAATATTTTGACAAAAATCTCATATTCTGAACAGAGAAGTACATTATTGTATACCAAAATTAGAAACAATGTACAACGAATTGCGAAATTTGCAAAAAAATGCGTCCAGGCGAACTGATACGCAAATAAAAAAAAGAAAATGTCTTTATTAATAAGTTCGAGGACCTTTTTGACATAGCACACTCTGATGCTATGAATATGATAAGTAATGAAATAGATAAACAATTTTTAAATTGTCAACGGCAAAAAAGTCGTCCAGGATTATTAATTGGAATTGATTTTACTTCAAACAAAAGTGAACAAAAAAAGTATATACGCCTTTTAGAATCAGAAAAAAGAACAAAAACGTGCTCACGACGAAATAAAAATATTGTGTATTTAATAATTTATTATTTCTCATTTAATTATACTAAATGTTTGTGCACAATAATTTCAGATGAAACAGTCGAGTTTATGTCGTCGACAGAAAGTGATACCGACAATGACAATTTTGTTTTCGAAGAAACATTATGTGAATCTGATCCTTCTACTAGTAAACTAGCTTCAATACAGTTTCTCACTAAAAAACTCGTAGCTGCATTAGATAGATGTAAGGTTAGTGATAGAGACGCAACTCATCTACTTATGGCAACAGCTGAAGTGTTAGGTCAAAATGTTGATAGTTTGGTCATTAATCGCTCGTCAATACATAGAGAACGTTAAAAACTACGTAAAGATCAGGCTATAAATCTTCGTCAAGGGTTTCAAATAAATTTGTTTAATAGTTCAGTCATACACTGGGACGGAAAATTACTTCCTTCGTTAACTTCAAAAAATCTTGTAGATCGATTATCAGTAATTATTTTATGTGGAAACCATGAACAACTACTCGGTGACCCTAAGTTTTTAATAGGAACAGGAGAAGAACAGGCTAAAACGTGTACCAATTAATTAAAGAATGGGATCTTAATAATTCAGTTATAGCTGTTTGTTGTGACACAATAGTTTCAAACACCAGTAAATTAAAAGGCGCATGCATATTAATAGAACAACGTCTTGAAAAAGATTTGTTGTATTTGCTTTGCCGACATTATATTTATGAACTAGTTTTAAGAAGCGTTTTTGAAGAGAAATTTGATTCCACCTCTGGGTCCAACATACAGCTTTTTAAAAAATTTCAAGACAACTGGAGCAAAATAGATATTGTAAAATTTAATCTAGGAATAGAAAATTATGATATTAGCCTAATATTATACCGTTATATCCAACAACGTGTACTTGATTTTGCTTTAACTCATTCTAAAGAAAAACAGTTTAGAGAGGATTACAGAGAGCTGTTAGAACTGTATAACTTTTCTTGGTGGAATTTTACATCGCGGTATATCATTTCGAGTTCCTGAAGCATCTCATCACGCTCGATGGATGTCTAAAGCAATATATTGCTTGAAAATATATATTTTTAGAAAACAATTTCATATGGCCAAAACACAAGAAAACGCATGTCGTGATACTTGTATTTTTATTATATCCGTTTATATTGAAAAATTATTTCGTTCACATGTTGCAATTGAAGCCTTATATTAAGATATTTTATTCATTCAATGTCTGATTAATTATAAAAATATTGATAAACAAATTTCAAATATTGCGTTGAAAAAATGTTGTGGTAATTTGTGGTATTTAAGTCCTGAAGCAGCAGCTTTTTCATTTTTTGATTCAATTATTCTTTTGCAAATGAAAATAAAAATGGTAGATTCACTTAAAATTTAAGTTGAAAATGAAAATATTATTAAACGTTATATTACCTCGATGAATAATTTAACATTGCTAAAAAGTTCATACATTTTTGATTTTATCAACAGTTCATCGATGAAATTTTTTGAAAGGTTTGCTACAGATTTCTTTAACCAAAACCCAGAAGAATGGTACAAAAATGTCAACTATCAAAAAGGTATATCTGTACTTAGTCAAGTTAAAGTTGTAAATGATGCAGCTAAGAGGGGAGTGAAATTAATAACTAATTTCAATGACAAAATTACTAAAGACGAGGAACAAAAACAATTTTTGATGCAGACAGTTTACGACTACCAGCATAAGTATCCTGACGCGAAACGAAGTGCACTTTTAAAACAAATTTGATAATTTAATACAATTTAAAATTATAGATTGTAAGTTTTAATTTAAATAATATAGTACTTAAGTTCTACAATTTTTCTCCCACATATGTATTTTTTAAATAAATTCATTGTCTACAAATAATATTATGTACACTTTTTTTATTAATTACAATAATGTTTGAGGTATATGAAAAAAAAAAAACAAATATACATCCTCTTAAAAGAAATTTCAATCCTCTTGAGGTACGTCTTAGGGTTGTACTATCGTTATAAAATTACACAGATATATTTTTATGTTTTAGTTTCAAATTTAAAGATAGCACAGTTAAAATGTTGATCTTCAATTTTAAGGACTACCCTAGTGTATCTAGTCATTCAGTATGTTACTGTAAAACAACTATGACTCTGAGTGAAGGAAACAGATGGATCAGCCTAGATAAATCCTATTTCTAAGGATCATTTTTATAGTGTGAATACGTACATGGCGTACCTTAATCGATTTGACCAATTTTACAGGTTTTACGGTTTGTTTTCCAAATCAAAACACGTGGATCGAGTCAAAGTCATGAAACTGGTAGCAATAGTGGAGGAAACGCAGTGGAATGCCAAAGGCAAATGGTACATAGCTAGCAGAGTACTCAAAGGACTGTTTTCAAATGCGTTGGACAATACCGGTGGAGCGTGGAGGTGACAGTGACGGGTATGACCAACGAGTGCACTAGTTCCGGACAGAACTGATGGCGGACACAATAGAAACGCTGATACGTGCAATGGAACCGGTCGAACCGCTGTCTGTCCTGTGCCACGGCGACTTCGGCCGCCACAACCTAATGTTCCGGTATGACAGCGATGGTCGGCCGTTGGACGCGCTGGCGTTTGATATGGCCCTCATCCAGTACGGGTCGCCGGCGCTAGACTTGTCGCACTTTATGTACATAAACACGGACCGCCAGATCAGGGTTGATCACTGGTAAGAGCTGCTTGACGTCTATTGCGAGACACTGGCCTCTGTGGCCGGTAGCGCTTTGGCACTGGACCGCTGTCAGCTGGACGCCGAAATGCGGAAACACGCATACTATGGTCTGGCGTTTATTTCGTTAGCATCATGAATCTTGATGGAAGACCAGAAAACAATCAACATGTTCGAGTTGGTCAGCTTGACTGAAAATGAAGCACTGCAGTTTTGACTGTCGTATGGTGGTGGAAGAGCCACCGAATGTGCAGCTGACGTCATCCAACATTATCTGGACATAACGTCCATCGATAAATTAGCCGGTTGAGTTACGTATAAAATACTAAATGTGATTTTACCCTGAATTTTTTTTTTTTGCTATTAACTGTTCGGTTGTTCATATTTTATATCTTACAATACCATCTGAATGCAAATTCTAAAAAAAAATATATATACTAGTACATTATATCGTTATTTTTAAAAGTGGGTTTCTAAAGTATTTGTATCACTGTAAGTAATACACAAATACGGAAGGTCGAAATAATTTTTGCCTTAAACCTTGAAACAACTGTTGATATAAAAATTATTCCATGCAATAGTTTGTATTCTGTTGTAATACTGATTTTAAAATAAATATTTATTTTTGAACATTGTGAGACAAGTACACTGACTTTTACTATGCTGGTAAATTCTAATTAATGTTCATCGTACATGTACATTAATTTTGAAATTGATGTTTCCAATATTAATAATAAATATATTTAACAATATAATATTATTTAAGTAAAAAGTTTAACACAGCTTGAATTATATTTTTTTATTTTATATTATAGGTACAAATTACATTAAGGTATAGACATTTTTTTTTTAAACATGAATAATGGTAAGTTAAATGAGGATTTAGGCAACTGCAGATTTATTACTTTTTTTCTTAAAATTCATATCATTAATAACAGGTAATTTTTATTAACAGAAAAATATATAGGTATATAGTGTGTTCCCCATACAATATTAGGGCTATAATATCGAATTGAATTTGTTGTAAAACGCATTACAGTATGAATGGTAGTTTTTTTTAGGAAAACGATTACCGTTAGTCAAAAATGTAATTTTAATGTAACAACACGAAAATACTCGTACAACCATTTTATTGAATGTCTAAAAAAACAATCATTAGAGTTGCTCTTATCTCAATGTTCTGGCATGTCTGTTGTTGTTTACATGTTTATAAATCATTTTACTCTCAATAAAACAATCTAGTTTACTTTTTATAAATTAAATGTTAAATAAAAAAATAAAGAGTATATTATAGGTTACGTTAAAACAAATAATATGCAATACGATAGAACAAATTAAAAATAAAATTATGACAAAGTACATCGATCATATGCCAATATTAGGTGCAAAATAATTATTATTATAATAATTTATTGTTTCAACATATTCATAATATAATACAATTTATTAAAATTAATTACCTACCATTGTTTTAAAATATCCTGAATATAACAAATAGGTTATAATATTATAATTCTAATTAATTAAGTTTTTGTGTTTTCCTTCATTAATATATAGTTGTTGATAATAAAAGATAGAAAAAAAAATACTGCACAAAAAATAATTTGTATTCACGATTAAAATTGCCCGGCAGGACCAAATTGTGCACATTTACCGATATTCCACATTGCCCGTAACATATAGTCAAATATTCATATCGCAATTGTCAGGGAATCATAATATGTACGTTTATAAATGGACGATTCAATGGTGAGCTAATCAATGTCATATAAAAGAACAGATGTGCTGGGAAATTAATAATATGTTCCTACTCCCCGTCCTTGGCTAACTGCTAAACTGCCAACTAGGAAAATTTTTTTGTAATCTACAGTATGTAATTAGTCTTATTCCCGCGGTATTATTAAGCTTATAGCTCGTCGACCAACGTCCGTACACCTAACTAACGTAAACTACTAATAAACTAATACAATAATAATGTGTAATAATGTATGTATAATAATTGATGGGTCCGTGTCTGGGCAATAACCTAACCTGATGTCGGCGGTGTAGGTATTATATCAGAATGTTTGAGCTGATAATTACTCATGATTTATTGTACGCATTTGACTCTTAGATATGCGCAACGCGCCCGATTTTCAATTGGCTACCAAAAACCATAGTACGGAGGGAACGGCTTTCGGAATGCATATTACCGACGTCTCTTCAGTGACCAACTGCCCAGTGTCCGTCCGATTTTAGTGCAGTGACGACTACACCGATGACACTAATCCGACCAAGTCACCCATTACGGTCCACCCATTACGCGTACCCACACTAGCACCGTCGTTGGTTAGGTGTATTACACGTGCATTCTTCTAACCCACCAGAAAATGGCGGCGATAACGACGACGGCGAGTGCGGCGGCGGTTCCTGAAATGATCGAAGCCGGTGCATTCGGACCGAACTGCCAGTTCGTGTCGTTTACACTGGACGGCCGGCACACTGAAAGGGATCAGTTCGCGTCGTCAATACTGTACGGGACGGTTACTGTTGCAGATGCCGACTCCCATCACCAAAGTCATCGGCTCGTTTTCAAGTTCAAGCACTTAGTGCCCGAAATACGGGCCTTAATCAAGAACGACCAGCAGTTCCATAACGAAACGTTGTTCTACGAACGGATCGCACCGTTCCTGTTGGCCTGCTGCCCGCCGAGGGATGGCGACTGTCCTACGACGCCGTCGATGTGTCGTTACTTTTACGGGCGCAACGATTGCGGTGACCTATCGTCCCGGGACATGGTCGTCTTGGAAAACGAGTCTATCCGCGGATACCGGCCGGCAGTGACCGATCATCGGCTGTGTTTGGATTTTGACCACTTGGTCGTGGCGCTCAGGTCTCTAGCAAAGTGAGTGAGACACACTCCCGTGTTATATTCGAGGGTGAGCTATTTTACGAGCCATGTGAATTTTTTCAAATACATTCGTGGAGATATGGTTATAAGCGTTTATAATTATTTAGACAAGTTGTTGAGCAAATGTAATGTTGGGGTACCAAAATAAATAACTTAACACTTAGCAGTGGCCTCTCGCATCATTTACGCAGCTTTATAAATAAATTGTAGTCCACCCTCAAAATATCCTCGGTTCAAATTATCCCCGTTACAAATATTCCAGTTAAAAATATTCTATATACAAAATATTCCAATTAATATTATCTCTTATTTTATATAATTCCATTATATATTATAGTTTTTTTTTTTTTTATTATTTCATAAAAATACAGGTATTTGTATTATAGATACCTACAGTGACATGGTGAACTCGATATTTTTTAGAGGCTAGTTTAATATTTCACCCATCTTGCAGCATCAATAATCCAATAAAGTCATTCACCATAATATTTGTTACTACCTGTCGTAGTTAAGACTAAAATAGGTACTATGGTTTTTATTAAAATTACCTATTGATCATTACTCAACCATCACCTTATAAAAATGTCAAAGGCGACCACTTCTCGATTATCCCCTTCACCACACCGCGCCACTTGGTACCTATTGCTATTGATCATGTAATTTAATACCAAAATAACTAACATAGGATGACCATACATGACTATTATATTATACTCGTTCAGAATAAGAACAAGTTAGTGTGGCTAATCTATAGTATTAACTCATAGAAAGAGATACCTACACTGAAAATTAATAAATGTGATTATATGAAATGAGGAATAATATTAATGGAGATAGTTTTTGAATATTATAGGATATTTGCAACAAAGATAGATTGAACGAGGGATATTTTGATGCACGGATGTTTTGAGGGTGCATCATAAAATGTTTAACTGCGTTCAGAATACCAAATTGAAAATGTAGATTTTCATTAACCTGAGCTAACAATAAAAATACTTATGGTTAATCTGATGCTTTATTTTGTGAGAAACATCAAACATTGAGATATAACAATAGATACGCTCGTATTACGGTATTCGTGTAAATGCACCATAAACTATTTATATACACGCGTCACTGGTGTCATATAGATCGATAACAATAGTGGATATATTTGTGTTGTGGTCACAGGTTTCACAGTTTGTCGTACAGAGCCAAGCACGTGGATGGAATCAAGTTCACGGATTTGGTGGATAAGGTGAAGGACACGCAGTGGGACGACCACGGGCAGTGGCTTTTATTAGGCACAGGACTTAAGGAACTGCTCTCCTTGGCTCTGGACACGCTAACGGTCCGCAGCAACAACGGTGGCGGAGACAACAAACGTGTACACAGGTTCCGGACGGAGCTGTTGGCTGATACGATAAACACGCTGAGACGTGTGATGGAACCTGTCGAACCGCTCTCCGTCCTGTGCCACGGCGACTTCAACCGGAACAACATAATGTACCGGTATGACGACAGCGGCCGGCCGGTGGACGCGCTGGCGTACGACATGGCCACTGTCCGGTACGGGTCGCCGGCACTCGACTTGTCCTTCTTCTTGTACACGAACACGGACCGCCGGACCCGGGACGATCACTGGGACGCACTGCTAGACGCGTACTGCGAAACGCTGGCCGATGCCACTGGTGACGTCCCAGTGCAGTTGCCGCATAGTGGTCTGAAATGTAAATTTAGCATGCATGAAATCTAATTTAGAAAGTATGATAAAATTATAATCAAACAATAAATTTGTAATAAATGCTATCTTTATATGATTATACAATTGGAAGTTTGATAAAATACTATCATAGTTATTAGTGAAATCGATTTATGATGGAAAATATATAGAATGTAATTCATATTATTTCGTAATATCGTTATTAATTTAGTTTGAGTTTAGCTGCTATTGTAAGCGAATCAATTATTTTCAAAACTATTTGGAATTACAAAATGGATTTTTTATATGAAGTTAAGTAATTATATAATAATGTAGACATTATTATTTAAACATATATTTATATTATAAATGTGACACAATAATTAAAAACTAAGGTTTACTTATTATAATAGTTATAACTAAAAAGTAACAAAAAACAACACTTTCCCAATAATTTTTTTTTAAAAACCAACATATAAAATAATTAATTCCAATGACTTTTGTTTGCCTTTATTTGCCTATGTGGTTTTGGATCTCATTTAAAGATTGTTCTAGTAAAAATTAGAAAATTTTCATATGAAGATCTGCTTAATTTTTTTGCACGGAAAAGGCACTTTAAATCCACAAAGTGTTGAATCAAGAACATTTTTATTAAAAAAATAAAAATAGCGAAAAATATAATGGACATCAATGAACTTCAGAATACGAAGATCAAATTTCGGCATTGATTCGTTCCTATGGAGTAGATTTAAATTGAAAATGGCTAAAATGTAAAAATATATTTTTATAAGTTATATTTATAATAACTGTACATGATATAATATAGACTAATAATAAATAATTAATATTTTGTTTTCATTATAAATTATTACAAAAAAAATAATTTTATGTAAACTAAATTTACATTTCAGACCATTGCAGTGTACCGGATCGTGATCAGCTGGATGCCGAAATGCGCGAGCACGCGTTCTACGGATTAGCACACGGGTCGTTTTTCTTGCGGTTGATGTTAGAGGAGCAGAAATCGATTGACCCATTGGAATTCATCAACATAACCAATGATGAGATGCTGGAGTTTTTGTTGTCGTACGGTGGTGAACAGGCTACCGAATGGGTGGCCGACATCGTCCAACATTTTTTGGATATGACGGACACCAAAACGTGATCCCGATAGATGCGCGTATTATTCACATGTATGCGTAGATTAAATGACACGTTTAAATTATTATTTTTTTAAGTCTTTTTTTTGTCTTGTATTAAAGTAATCGTCACTAGGTGTAACACTTGTAGTAAACTAGATAGTTTCATAATACCACTAGAATATTTTGTTTTTATTTTATATGGTGCTATATTTTGCTGCATCTTTATTTATATATGAAAATAGTGCTCAAGTGGTATAATTATGTAATATAGCATGTTACATAATACTATTGTATTTTAAAACACTTATTCATAGACAATGGATGAGACTATTTCCATTGAAACGGTTTACATGAAATTTGGTCATACCTAATAATATAAATAATATTTAATAATAATTTTGTAAATAATAAAAATAGTATTACTAATAATGTTTATCATAAAGTACCTACGAGTGTTTGAAGAAATTTGTAATTGTATTTATTTTGGTTTGTAAAACTAAATTCTTTTTGGAAATTTTAGCTTTATACGTCAGTGGATTTATAATATATCTTAAAATTATAACGTTCATTATATTTTTATAAAAAAAATAATTTATAAAATATAAATTATTAATAATTTAATTTGAATATATTTTTTTTATTTTCTGAATGGTGTTTAGTTTATTGTCATATTTATTACATCGTAATAATTTACACAGTATAAAATATATCATTAAAATTTTTTTCGTCATTGCGGGTTTAGAATCAGAATGTTCTACCTACTTTTTTTCAAATTTTACTTCTTTGAATTTTTATTAAGACCAAAAGAGCTACATATTATTAGCTTGGAATTAATGCTATTTAATTAATAATAACCGAAATACTCATAACTATTAAGTTCTATTTGCCTACCAAAAAAATAGTTGTTTTAAAAAACAAATGAAATTGATAGAACTTAGTTTTTTGAAAATTAAATTGGGTCAGAAGGTTCTATGCGAGTGATTAAACTTTTTCATGGATCAGTGATATGATTGACACGATATAGAATCATTATTGTTGTTTATATAATAATAATAAAGTTGTTTACTAATTTATATATATATATATATATTGTATTCCGAATATTGGGAAAACAAAATAACATAACCCGCGAATTATTCTGATTCGTTTTCCATATTAATTTTGTTGTTTTATACCTATTGGTTATTCGAGGTTATTATTTTCTTAATTTTATTTTATTATATTTTATGTATTTCAAATATGTTTAATGTTTAATTGTCATTATATCATTTAATTTAAATTTTTAAAATTTTAAAAATGGTACCTATTGTTATTTGTAATGTGATTTAAGGTATCTATATGATGAATCATATTTTATATTGATTGTATTGGTATCACTGTTTAACATGCAACCTCCTGGTTATTAAATTACTTGTGAAATGATGAGGACCAAAAAGTGCTATGTATTCATTTAAGAATCACAAGGTTCTAATATCGAATTTCTACGAAAATTGATATTAATTCTTCTAAAAAATAAGATTCCTCAATTTGGTACACTGTAACATAAACTATAAGAAAATATTAAATTGTCTATGAAGGTTTTGTATTTATTTGAATAATTTGAAAAAAACGGCATGACAATTAAATTAGTAATTATCTCATGAAAACCTATGATTACATACAATAAAGCCTTCTGGTTCCAAGCCCGTGCCCTGTGTCAGTCTGTGGTTGCTGAGTGGCCGAAATTCGCGAGTGCACGTGTCGTTCTTATCGCAGTATCACATATATCTTGTATTGGTTGAACCTTAAATTATATTTTCGAGCTTTTTGATTTATTAAAAAAAAAAAATTGAGATTGAATTATTTTTTGTTTCAAAAAGTGATAACAGATTAACATACACAAAGTATAACGATCAAAAATAATAATAAACATACAATATCATTATTAACTCTATACTCATATAGCTCCGTTTAAAAAATAATAATAAATGAATTAATTTAATTGTATATTCATTTGAACTTTTATAGTCTTATGAATATATATATACAATATGTTCTTGTAATTCAGTACGTATTAATTTTATACATAAATGTATTAAATACTTTATATCTTGCACGTTATTCCGTTTTGTCCGTACTTACGCAGGAGGGACTATAATATGCTGTTTTATCGATTCGTTGCTGTTGTTACCACTATAAAAAAGATAAAATAGTTTATTTTTTTAACAATATAATATCTTTGTTGCTGTGGTTACATATATCCGTATAGATAATAACAATAATGTCAACTTAGGTAAGTGCAAAATCGGGGCAAGTGCGAATCCATGTATTATGAGGAGTAAATACAGTCTAGAAACGACTGTCCGTAATACAATTCGGCAATCGTGTTAAATTCCCATTATTCTACACATAGGCATATTTTATTTCATTTAAACTAATTTATTGATGTCATTATTTTCATTTTTATGGTTGGATTGTAAGTCAGTACTCATTTCTAAACAAATAATCTTCATTTATTTTAATATTAGAACTAAAAAGTCCTCTGATTGAAATGTAACTCATTATTGAATATGTCACCATAATATATGTGTTAAATTGAACTCAGATTAAATCTTTGTACTATTTATTTGAATAACTGACAGTAATTTATTTTTTAATTAATTATAATGCAGTAATGAGTGCGGTGCGGTTATTGATATGTTCGTGCACGTGCGAGAGCGTTCCGTTAATTCTTTTACACGTAATTACACGCAATAATGATCGTTTACAATGCACATATTTAGAAAATTGCTTATGCTGAACTTCTTACAAATATTGGGTATTAAATCCCCTTAATCGTAATTTGAACTAGTAGATTTTAACTTTTAAGTTATTAAATTTTGTATACTGGTGAATACATGCCGTTAAAAAAAACATGTTGATGGTCAAAGATGATGAAAATCTAGTATTATTGAGATATATTTGTTCTTAGTTATTTAATTTCAATGAAAAAATCGGAGTTTTTAATAAGTTTGTCTACCAAGTACCCTATGTAAACCGAATAGAGACAGTTGTGAATATGGACCCATCGTTTGACGTCTAGTTATTCAATTTGATGTTATAATATATCTATTGCCTATTGTTTATCATTTATTAATTTTAAGTAAGACATGCAATTCTATTTTCAAAGAGTTTTGCCCATGTATATTATAAAAATAATGACTAGGTTTTATAAATGTTAATCGAAATTGCAAAGAAGCCATTTATTAATTATGTTTTGAATGTGTGAGTTAAATAAGTTAAATAATTGTTTTGGTTTCAGGTCTATTACTTTTGAGCTTTAAAACTCATATTGTTTTCATTTTTGTACTCTGTAATACGTTCTACTCGATTAGTAAAATATGTTACCATAGTCGAAATATCATGAAGTATGCTTGACATATGCTGACAACAAACCATCATCTCCGCTCAGAATCGTTGTTCGTACTTTATACATAGATGTATCATTGAATTAAAATTGAATACATCCATTACACAGTAACCCATTCGTCACCCACTGTATAGCAGAACGGTACCCACTTGCACACCTTATATTATGTTTCTTTTTATTATATAAAATATAAAGTTAATTTTTATGACACTGTATTGAACTAATATTATTTTATTAAAAATGTTAAGTCTTATTGTAATATTAATAAATTAATCCACTCAAAGTACCAATCTTCATAGATGTTTGTTATTTAAAATAATTTAATTTCTAATTCTAGCTTGTGTCCAAGTTAACAATGTTTAATATAGTCATTATTGAACGTTCCACAATGAAACAAAGTAATACTAATGTAACGCCATATCCATGTTGACCGGCGATTTGCAGCTGAAATGTGATGCCGTCTCTTTGCGGTAACTTTAGGATAACACATTAATATACCGGTAGGGGATATATTCTTTAAGAATGTAACCATTAGTGAATACTGGTCAGTGGTGATTAATCGTCAGTTGTGTGTTTGTGCTTCAGCATCTTAGTATTGGAGTACATAACGATGTCAAAGTGAGTGGAACATAGTTCCGTGTTACGAGTCATCCATGTGGAGTCAACCATTTAATCAACCAAAGTTATTTCTTAAAGCTATATTTAGGGGTCAACTTTTAATTAAAAATACAGGAAATAATAATTATTTACTCCAGTGTATTTGCAATAGTTATCGACAATATTATGCATTTGTAACTTATATTAATGAAACATTCAACCATGCCGTCACTAAATTTGATTTAATTTCAGGTCTCAAAATTCAGTGGTCTAAATTCAAATCGTCAATCTAAATTCAGTCGTACACAGCCAAACACAAAGACCCCGTCAGATTTCCCCGGGACATCGTCATCGGCATCAAAGAAACTCAGTTCGACGTGAACAGCCATTGGATGGCGCAGAGTGGCCTGTTGAAGAAGCGTGGCCGACGAGGGGTGAATCGGCTGTTGGAACGGGACGGGGACAGGTACCGGGATCACGCACACGTACGCCGCTCGAACGAGCTGTTCGACGACGCAGATAACACGCTGATGGGGATAATGGAAGGTCGAGAACCACTGTCCGTTATTTTCCACTGCGATTGTCACCGCGACACGTCGATGTTCCAGTACGACGAGTGCGGACGTCCGTTTAACGCACTGGTCGTAGACTTTTTTATGCTTCATTACGGGTTCAAGCCCGCGTTGGACCCGTCGTTGTTCTTATACACGTCCACCCACCTCGCAGCGAGTGTGCGAGAGGAACTGGGATGACCTGTTGGACACCTACTGCGCCGCGCTGGCCGCGTTCGTCCCGGCCGGCGTCCGCGTTCCCGGTCGGGTCGAGACAGCCGCGATCGCCGTCAATGGGTTCGCCAAACCGTCGATTTCGCTTGCCGTTTATGTTTCGCGTCAGAGGCGACGACCCGGTGGACTACTTTCTGGCGTTGGTTGGCGACATGGCAACCGAATGCTTTGCCGACGATGTGCAGCATTTAGTCGACGTGGGCTATACGGACGTGGTACGTGACTTGCACTCTAATCCGATTAAGAATACGAACTAAAAATACAGTTTGTCTCGACGTAGTTGGGCTAATTTGTGCCTTTGTTCGTTGTTTTTAAAATTGTGTAGACTATAATATATATATATATATATATATAGGTTGTTGATTGGATTGAGTGTGTTTATTCCATTGTATGGTATGATGCAGTTAAAAACTTAACTTTCACATAACGTGCGTAATAATCAAATGCAATAGTTTGTGCAGTTTTAGCGACTATTTTTTTATTTCGTGTATATGAGTATAAGATTAAAAGTACTTATATTATATTTTGCCATTATACAACAATCGTACATTTTAATATATTTTTCATTATTATTACTTACTACTTAAAAAGTTATTTTTAAACATGTTGTGTTTTATTGTGTACTTAATTGAGAATTAAATAAGTTGTTTTTTTACAACGTGAATTAAAATAAATATATATATATCATATGTATTTAAAATTTTTGTAGAATTTCTAAAAATGTTTAGATTATGAGCGAAGTGACACATGGTTTTACAATGATCTGTGAGTAGTGTGATTGGTTACACCAGGTATGTCAAACATGCGGCTAATTTTTTTTTATGGTCCGTGGCTACCAATATTATTGGTTAATTAATAGTAAAATTCAATTAGTAAAAAATATTATACAATTTGAATTTTGTGTCACAACTATGTTAGCGAGAGGAATACATTATGTTGCTTTTCTGTCTTATCATCTAATAAATATTATTGATAGTTTTATATTTATACAGAATAAAAATTATAAAACTAAAAATGTGTGTAACATATTTTTTTTCAATGCTTTTTTATGTAAATCCCGTATAGTAAACTATTCAATATATTTGACTCAGTTATTACTTTGAATTTGACATACCTGGGTTCACAACTAGTAGTCAAAATAATGCTAATATTCAACTTTAGTATCTTTTCTAGTGAGAAAGAGAATCTAGTTGGCACTTTTAGGAGGTAAAATTGAAAATTCCTAATTGTTTTAAAAAACGTCGGTGAAAAGAAATTAAATCAAAATGGGAATTTTTACGCAAAGCCATTTTTTGAAAAAATTGTTTTGTTTTTTTAGTGTAATAGGATTTTTTCAT
The DNA here is from genome assembly GCA_014851325.1 of Pentalonia nigronervosa. Classification (NCBI taxonomy): domain Eukaryota; kingdom Metazoa; phylum Arthropoda; class Insecta; order Hemiptera; family Aphididae; genus Pentalonia; species Pentalonia nigronervosa. The sequence goes on along the minus strand of JACXSJ010001930.1, from coordinate 15,163 downwards.
CAAATATTGATACATTCATTATACTCATCGGTGATGGATACACAACTCGTTGAGGGTACGTTGATTTACATGAACCACCAGCCACCGTATGCCAACAACATGTAGTTTCGGTATGGTGAGCGGGACTTCCGGTTGAAGTGTTGCTATTTGATTTCGAGACGTATATTTACGACCAGTAAATTTGGTAGTGATCCATCAGTGTTAAACAAATCGTTTTTCATGAAAAAAAATAATATTTCAGAAATGTAACACATACTAAAACAATAAAATTGAAATGTAAAAGTTCTAATCGACGTTTAAAATACTAAATTCCGCCTCACAAGAGATTGCAAATCCCTTACAAATCTAAATAAACCAGCTTTGCCGTCTCGTGGTCAAATTTCATCCACCACTCTTCGACCAAATAATTTTATATTATGATCTAATTCTGATACAATGATGAGAATACGTGAAAAAATATAAGTTTTCTGGTCGCCACCCAGTTGCAATCTTTCGTGGGTCGAAGTGTAAATTAGTCAATTACATATTTATGACCGATGTCGGCATCTTATTTAAACTATTTGTATCAGAGGTATATATTATCCTATTTTCATCTGATATATATATATGTAAACAAGAGTGTCCTGAGTGACTGATTCATAATCAATGGAGAGCCGGACCTATTAGAGCTATTGATTTGAAATTTTAATCATAGATTAATATTATAATTTCACCGTGCACTAAAAAAGGATTTTTTCCAAAATTCTCATTTTAAAGAGGTGTTTACACAAAGATTTTAAGATTCACAATGAAAATCGAAAATTATTTTTGTTTATAAATGATTGCCATTGGTTACAACTTACATTATAATAGTAATAGTAGAAATAAATTATAGAAATTAGTATTTTATTGTGTATATAAAAAAAAAAAATAATTGCCATTGGTTAATCGGACAGATGTGGTTAACGCATGCATCAAATTGTCACGTTTACGGACTCGAAATAATAAATTATATCTCAAATTATATCATATGAGAGTTAAATATACATTATAATTTTTTTACGGACAAAATAAGACTACCACTGATTATAGTTCATACGTCATCTATCTATATATATAAAAGTCAATGTTTGTTTGTATGTTCTTTATGCACTCCTACACTATTAAACTGATCGCCATGAAACTTTTGGAAGTTGTTGAGTACACTCCCGCGAAGGTTTTTAGCATATAATATCCTATCCTACGTTTATATTATACGCTAAAAATTCTGGGAAAAATGAAAATGTTATTTTGTTGGGATTTATGTATGATCTCTGTTTATTTATAGGGCTATCAATGGTTACATATTTTATAACTATTATAATTAATAGGAATATTGTATGCATAAACTTTTACAAATAAATTTATGAAAAAAATAAATCTTTGGCATACATCACCATTGTAATGTTTTTCATGTGCCTAATATTTTGATTTCACTTACCTCGCGAGGTTCTCAATCCACCATAGATGATATACCTGATAATATACTGTTCGCATATTTAAAATATTATCCGTGATTTGATGAAGTCGGATTGCCTACCTACTTATCTTAGTTGCATGTAAATCACTTGAGGTTGTGGTTAATTTAATCTTTGGTTTAGGCAATGCCAGGCGTAATAGCTAGTTGGTCATATTACAATAAATTCTAGAGTTAAAACTTAAAAATATTAGTTTGTTACGATCATGTCTTCTACAGATAACGTTATTTAAATAATGCAACTACTATACCTTGTCATAATATGGTCAGGTGACAATGACTTATGAGATAATCATACTTTAAGAGTTAATTAAATCACATAATAAATTATTAATATAAGTTAAAAAAGGAAATATAGTTGTTGTTTTAGATTATACGATACATACTGAGTATTATTGGCATTATAACTTTGTAAAATATCAGTAGATTTTTATTATACAAATCATAATTGACATACAGAGTGGATCACCATAAGTTTTAAGTGTTCAAGTATTATCCTGCTAGAGATTTATTTATAACGAAAAACTCTGAAACATCTGTCAGGTTATTATCTATACTGTATTATTTAAACTATTAAACAATGACAAAATATTGATGAATATTGATTAAAATAGGCTAAAATAAAATACATTTTAATTAGTATACTTTAGTAAATAATAAAACTTAACATTACTTTGAAATCTAATGATTTGAGTTATAATAATTGCTGTGTATACACAAATTGGAAGTGAAGTGCAAAGATAATATACAGTTTATTATACTTTGTTCTTAACTAAAACAAATTAGTACTCTACTATAAAAGAAATAAATAGGTTAAACGTATATGTGAAATCAATAATTTTAGCAATGGAATCTTTATTGCGAGAAGAACTGCTAAAAATTGTAAATAATGGTGCGTTCGGAAAAAATCTCAAATTTGTTTCATTTAAATTAAACAAGGATCACGTTGGACAAGATCAGTACATGTCCACGGTATTATTTGGTACAATCACCACATCTGACGAATCACAATATTGTGTTGTGGTAAAGTTAAAACTTCGAGATGAGAATCGGAGAGTTAAGTTTAAAATCGACTTTCAATTCCACAACGAAATAACTATGTATGAAAGAATTATACCATTCCTATTTGAGTGTCATCGTTCTATGACAGACGTCGAGCGGGACTATCCAACATTGGCTCGATTTTTTTATGGTCGTAATGAATGTGGTGAGTTTGTTGAAAGAGATTTAATAGTGTTGGAGAATGTTAGTCCTTTTGGATTCCGATTGAGCGAAGAACGTCTGTTCATAGACTATGATCATATCGTTATTGCGTTACAAGCATTAGCCAAGTGAGTTAACATAGATAATAATATTATGAAATAAAAATAAATTCAATAGTATATAATAGTATTTAAATTAGACATTTTTAATTTATATATGAAACTGTGTTACAATTTATACATTTTAAATTATGCTCAATATTATAAAAAAAAAATACTTTTTGTCTATAATTTGATGTGTATGATGTTTGATTATAAACAAACTTAGGTACTTCAATAAACAACTGAAGAATATAGTTTTGAAATAGATAAAAAAAATATTACGATTTAATGCTGTGGTAAATATAATATAAATATTTGATTTACTTTCAGGTTTCATGGGTTGTCATACACGGCAAAATACAAAGACCCCAACCGCTTACATACAATTGTCATGAACCTTCGAGACACACAATTCGACGCGGATGGACAGTGGAAGTTCAACAACAACACATTGAACAGATTGGGTAAGCGAGGAGTCGACCGACTGCTTGAACGTAGCGGTGACCATTATCGAGATAACGAGCACTTGCGACGATTTAATGTGCTTGTTGGTGACGGAAACAACTCGCTGAGACGTGCTCTGGTTCCCAGAGAGCCGTTTTCCGTTGTGTGTCACGGGGACTTCAATCGGAACAATATGCTGTTCCGATACGATGAGACGGGACTTCCGGTTGAAATTTTGCTGTTCGATTTTGGGACTTCTTGTTACGGTTCGCCGGCGTTAGATCTGTCGTTTTTCTTTTACATGAACACGACGCAAAATTTACGTGAAAGTCATTGGGATGACTTACTAAACGTATACTGCTGGACTTTAGTGGAATCCGTACCGTCTGGCGTACGTGTGCCAAACAGGGCCGAACTGGACTTAGAAATGGCCACGTGTGCTTATTATGGCTTCGCGCATTCGTCATTTTTCTTACCCGTTCAGTTAGAACCTGTTGTCACTTATAATGATGAAATGAACGAAGAAGAAGTTATGAAGTGGTTATTAGAGCAGGGTGGTGACTCCGGAACGGATCGAGTGGCTGACATGGTCCAACACATTGTCGACATGGAATACACGAACATTTGATGTGGTTATCGGTTTGTTCAATAATTGTTGGATACCTACTGGTCTCCATAAATTTAATTGTAGGTTACTTTGGTCTTCATTTAATGTAATGCATATATATATATATATATATATTTATAATTTTAATTAGTTTTAATAATTGTTATGCTAGCGTAGGCATGTGTTATTACATTCTATATTATTCAATATTATTACATTCTACCATTAGTTTTATAATATTTTATTTTAAATCAATGATTCTATATACGATCTTGTTCAAACGTTCATCTTTTATTTATGCTTTCAAATGAATCGGCCCGCCTTAAAGCGCATGATTCAGAGAACTTTTTTACCGTCTCTCTCTTTTGTCATTATCATTGTTTTAAGCCAGTGTGATTGCGTGGACCATGTCATTGTTGCCCGTTTTTCTCGGCACGTCACGGGTTTTATGTGCGCCTGTCGCAACACGTTTGGCATTTGCATACGAAAACGATGCTGTGCGTACTGCTTTTTGTAGCTAACCGTGGTTTAGCTACCATAAACGTGCTGTTTCACGCTGTTGCGGTCATTTCGAACTGTGTACGCCGTCGTGTTGCCAGCCGTCCGGTGTAGACTGTATAGCCATCGCCATTGTTGTGCGATGTTTGTGCAAGCCCGTTCGTCGCCAAAACCACTGAATGTCCAACGTCATTCGTCGTGCAATTTTGCCTTACAATATGAACACTCGTTGTGCGTGCACTTGTATTTGAGTGTGCTGGTTTAGTCCATGATATAATATTACATACCTAGCAGTGGTGTATATAGGATTTATTTTTACTATGGACTAATTTACCTCTAGTCAAGTATAGTACTCTAACATAGCTATAATTAGGTGGTTATAATAAATTATGTTACAATACAAATAGAGACAGCAGTGAATAAAAATCCATTTGTATAAAAAAGAACGCACCATTGGCGTATGTAAACGTAGCTCAAAACATTAATGGTTATCACTTATCGCTTATCAGCAAATTTACAATTTAATTACAATTTTCATAATTCATACAGATTATAGACTATTAAAACACGAAAAACCTTAGGCATGAGTATATGATATCAAATGTACGTATACAGGCCACGGGATAAAATTATGTTATATAGTATATTAAGTAAATACATAAAACGATATATATGAAATGTTTTAATTGAACCTAAAGTTTCACTTTGGGACTCGGCCCAGGGGCTTCCCCCTACTGATACTTAGTATAGTGGTCGTTACTATCGGTAGATAATATATTACAGTCAACAGATATTAAATAACTTTAAAGCCCATCTATTTATATATGGAATGATTAGTGAATTATTGTATAATTAACATTTATTTATTTATTTTGAATATTATTATTCTAAGTTATAGATGTTGAGCGGAATAAATTAAAAGATTTTTTTTGTGTATCTATCAGCGTTATCTTTTGGAACAGTAAAGAATGCTTAGATGTTCGAATTTCAATATATTTTCTGTAAGGAAAGTGAATCTAATTGACATTTTATTCCTAAAATGTTTAATATCCATACTTAAGATTTAAAAAAAAAGTGGGTGCATATTTAAAAAAAAAAATGTTTAAATATTTTATTATGTACTTTAATTTATTTTATACTTTGTTAAATTAATATTTATATCATATAATATTAATATATTATGGATCAAGTATTAAAAAAAATATTTTTAAAAATATTTTATTCAAGGCAGGTAAATAGAAAAAAAAATAAATAGAAAAATATTTCCCTTTAAAAACTATTATTTTTGTTTTTTTCGTGTGTTTATAGGTAAAATTGTGTAAGTAAGTTGTATTATTACATAATGATTATAATAAAAAAGAAGTATCGACCGTAAATTAATTTGTGAAAATAGAAATAAATGCCAAAAACATCCACCAAAATCCAGGTAATAAAAAAAATGATCGTATCTACCATTTTATTAATAACTTTTAAACCGATTAATTTTTTTTTAAGTTTAAGTTCATCAATGTATAACAATAACTTTGCTTAACTGTTCACTTAAATTTAATTCATGTAGCATTTATTTTACTATTAAAAATAAAATTAAGAAGGAAAAATTTGTTTTTTGCTCTCTTGAAAAATTGTATTTCCGTTTGCCTATTAGTTGACAATATTACTATTGCTTTTATCACTCAATATTTTTATACTTGTAAAGTTACTTCGGCGCCGAAAACCTCGATTTAACTCTGTAGACTTTAAACCATTTCTTTTATTGTTACGAAAAAAGTACACAGTTCAATATTTTGAATTAGAACATGAAATTTATGCACTAAAAAGTGTTACAATATTTCATTAGAACTGTTTTAACTGTTCCATTAGGTTCGATAAATCCAAATGTATCTTATTGTTGCACATGTATAGTAACACTGCATTTTAGGCTTAAGATATTGCGTAATAAATAAGTATAACATTGAATATTATGCAACTGATATGAAAAATATTATTTAAATACTTAAATAATAATATAGGGCAATACACAAGTGCAACAACTTAATAAATTCATGCTCTTCAACTTATAATGCAATACTTATTTAAAGGATTTTTTTTAAACTTCAATGATTACAGCATTGCCATAGTTCGTTCGATACTTGAGAACGGAATGGTAGTCTGGTATTCTTATTTAGCTAAAAATGATTTTAGGTTTGAGTTTATTCAAAATAAATAAATTTCTCACATATTTAGACTATATTTAAATTAACTCTAATTAGTGTAATCCAAATAAGTAAAACTTCAGTTTTCAGGTTCTGAGCGAAGCGATGAATATCCAACTAATACATTTATGCATTCTACAACCAGTACAATGGTAGTTGTGCTTTAACATAAATATGTTTTTAGGCTGAATACAAAAAAATGTCTGACCGTTAAAGTTGCTATAATAACCGAACATAACTAAAGTTAAAAAAATATATATCGATTAGTTATAATTAGTTATAATACATATTTTCTTAACGATTTTGTATAGATTATTTTTTGTTACAGTTGCAATTGCTACTAAAAATTAATTGATAAATTAATAGTATTTTGCTAACTGATTTTGCGTTACGCGATAAATCGTATGCATAAAAAGACATTGAATTATAAAAGTGAGTCGCAAATAACATCAGCGACCACTCAAAAACATGAACGTAACCTTACTTGCTCATTAATACATAAAGACATAAACTATGAATACGAAAAAAGGGTGTAATAAACTAATATTATTGATAACTTCAATTATACTGCAAATAAACGTATTAGTAAATAAGTGAGGCTTTAAGTACTTTTAGAGGTAGGGTTTTGAGATAATATTATAATATATGATTTGTCATAAACTTAATATTCGGTTGAAAATTGTACAAAATTATTAGTACTTAATTAAATAACATATGCATAAGACTTAAACTATTGTAACCGAAATACTATCATAAGTTATAGAATGTTTCGTTAAAGAAGAATCAAATTAAATTGTCAGAGTGAAAGTGCGTTCGGTAAAAATTGCAACTTAGTGTTATACTGTCATTCGAATTATATAATTGTATGATAAGAGCATTTGGAGCTGAAGAATGGTAGTCCCAAAGAATATTTTGTAACGTTATAACTTCGGATGGATCACATCATAAACACAATGATCAAGTTTAAAATTAAAAGATTTGGTACTGCGTAAATGTTTAGGATGTGACTTTATGTCTAATAATTATTACATTATTTACGAATAGATCAAACTGTTTCTATAAAAGCACCGTGGGACCCAACAGTTAATGATGGACATGCTATATTTTTACCATGTTTTTATTACCTATGGTTGTAATAAATGTAGTGAATTAATGACAAATAATTTACTTCAAAAACGTCAAAAACGTTAGTATTTTAGGATATTGTTTGAGTAATATGCAAGGCATTAACGAGTTAAAAATTAAAATTAAGTTAAAACGTTAAGTTAATATTAACTCAGTTAAATAACTCGTTATTTTTTTTTTGGAAACTAATTTTTTTTTAACTTAATAAGTTACATTTTTAACATATTTAACGTGTTAACTTCGAGGTAATTCTATATAAATTTATTAAAATTAAGTTAAATATTAAATTTTATATTAACCATTAATTTATCTGCAGTTCGTTGATTTAAGAATCATTTAAGAATTAGATATCAAAAATATGTTTAAGACTATATAAGAAATATTAAGAAATTTCAAGTAAAATATATAATTATTACTGGCCTAAGTTTGATTTACTCACATTTCACATACAAGCATTTTGTAGATAGCCAATACCTAGTGGCTAGTGTCTATTAGAAGTATAGTAGTTAGTAACCAAGTAGACAACCTGAGTTATTTTAAAATGTAAAATATTTTAATGTGTAAATGTTATAAGTACACTAAAGAAATTAACTATTAAGGATTTAGGTTAGGTTAGAATACAATTATACAAATTATATCATCATTATAAAAGTTAATTTTTCATAAGTTATAACTGGCTACCAAAATATTATCCAATAATTTATTCAAGGCTAAGTAAATATTGTTTATATGTTTCAAAAGTATATTAATATTAACTTACGTAGTAAAGTTAGGTTTCGGCTTTTATTTTTCATTTGTACTATGAGACTATTAATTAAAAATAATTGAAAGAAATCCAATCGAAGAAACATGGTTAGAAAAAATTGTGACCTATGATCTAATATATAATAGCTTAACAATTATAGTTATAAAATATGAAAATATGATAAGCGTTTATTTATTACATTTCTATTCAAAAATAAATAATAGAAAACCGTTTCAGCATTTATACACAAGGAGGTAAAAAATGATTCATTTTATATGGGGTCGAGTTAAATGAAATTCCGCTGTTCCACAATCAAATGCTGTTCTACGAACACGTTTGTTTAAACGTTTCCGTAGGCTCGTAACTAGTAGTGGGACGGCGACGCTCTACAGTTACTTTTGCGGGAGCAACAAACGAGCGCACCGAGACGTGATCGTTTTGGAAAACGAAACTGTCCGTGGATACCGTTAGGTGGTGACCGACCACAAGTTGTGTTTTGGATTTCGATCATCTGATCGTTGGGCTCGGAACGCTAGCAAAGTGAATGATCAATAAGCACCGAATACTTAATCAGAATAGCAGTGTCGGTCTGGTGCATAATTTGGCCTTGGTATAGTTATTTTTAATGAGCCTCGACTCCCCATACAAACTTTAAAAAATATGAATTGCCATTTAATTCCAAAAAAATAATTTATTACTTTAAAATTATTTGTAATTATAATTATTTAAAAAATAAAAATGATAACCAGCAAGTTTTACATACGTTTTCACAATTTGGATACATAAAATAGAAAAAAAAAATTCAATACAATTAAATAACAAAAACATTTTTAATTTAAAACATTAATGCAACTTTGTACACTTTATATAAATTACTGTACGCCGATGAATGAAAATTATATTCGTATAAAATAGAAAAGATACAAGAAATACAATATCCATTTTCTTTACAACTTTTCAGATCATTCTGAAATGAATCTGAGGAATCTATTGGCATAAAAACATTGCAAATATTAGTAATCAAAGATTTATAATATTAATATTTAAAAATATAAAATAAATACATAACCTATTTCATAATCATTATTTATATCTTTATCTTATTGTTTTAAATTTACAAAAGATTTTAAATTTAAAGTACTTATTAGCTTTGAGTAACATGAAGCAAATGAACGTAACTTATCTAAAACTTTAATTTTATGCACTTCAGAAATTTTGATTATTGTATCCAAGTTATTTTCATACTTCTTTATTCGTTCTTCTAAATTTTTAAAATATTTCTGTCCAGGAGAGAGTAATGATAATGAAATAAGAAGACTTATGTTACAGTTATTTGTAAAACGACGATCTACTGCTTCTAATATATTATCCATTAGAACACGAAACGTTTGAATTTCTATATTTTGAATTTTCATCTAGATTTCCGATTTCATGAAATGTTTTTCCCTTGCCATAATTTTAATACATTTTACGCCATCGCAATGGAAATTCTACTTCAATTTCAACGTTTTGGAGATGATCTGATATCTTTTTCTCCTTGACTTCAACAAACAGCGTCACTTCAGATAGAATTGTTATAAAGTAATTATAAATTGATATTTCTATCAGATTATTTTAAAACGTTTTAATATGTGACAAAGCTGCTATATAATCTAACCCTTTCGTTTGCAAATATATAAACACCGATGTAGATAGATTAAAAATTTTAAGAAATAAAAAAACAGTAACTAATGTGTTACAAGAATAGCATTTATTTAATAAATCGCGAGCTTCACCTGAAGTTTCTAAATTGACATTAGAATCGTTCCTAATACATATAAAACTTTTAAAAGTATAACAAATCATTCTTTCTTATGGTAATCTTTATTAACACTATGAAATATTACCTGTAAAGCCGTGTCTTTAATATTCCATCTAGTATCGCCAACCAATTGTATTCGACGAAGTTTTTCATTTCCTAATTTATTTGCTAACCAATTTTTCCATAGCGTTATTCTTCTGAATGAGCCTTTAATAAACATTGGTGTTTTTTGTAATAAAAAAAAATAGATTTTGGGCATCTAAGCAACCTAACCTAATATGAAGACGCAGAACTGTATCATACTTAGAAATTAATTTTACTAATTCCCTAAAATTACCTCTAATTTTATATTTAAATTCGACTCATTTGCTATATCTAAATCATACAAACTTTCATTCCCTTTTCCATGAAAAGCTAAATTATGTTTAGCTAAAAATCGAATGATGTCAATAATTCTAGTCAGTACTTCTTGATTATTAGCAACAATTTTACGTCTCGAAGAATCAAAAATATCAACAATATTACCTCTATCTTTTAATTTAATTTGTGTAAAAATTAGTACAACAAATTTATGGGAACGACAATGTTCTTCATGTTCTTTAATTTTATCATATATTTGTTTGATAGTATAAGAAAATCCACGAACCTAAACACTGTCACGATCTGGATTGAATGCCATACGAATATTACAATAAAACTTATTATTATTCAAATAATAGGATAACCATTTTATTAAAAACTTATCTTCTGTTTCAGTTTGTCTGTAATAAATTCTAAATGCTTAAAATGGTAATTTATTTTTATCACTTGTGAGATAAACTGGATGTTGATCTAAGAAAGTTAATTTTATCTGAGTAGTAGACCTAGAAGAAGGTACCATGAATACTTCTAAACCTAATTTGTCATCTAAAATGTGTTTTTTATTCGGAAGAAAGTTGTACTACGTCATTTATTGAGTGCGAATTTATTTAAAATGCATTTTGATTAAAATCGTAGACGGTTTCCAAAATATCATGTCTATCGTCTAAGTGTAAATTAGATGATACAATAAATTGATTAAATGAATGATCAGTTTCAATTTTATCTTCATTATTTTGATCGTCCTTTATAAAGGATTCTGAAATTTTAATACTAAAATTAAGCTTAGACTGTTAAGCTAGCGATCTATTATATAGGAATTATATTTGCCTTCACATCTAGGAATAAAATAATTGACTTAACATATTAATTATTATTGTGATTTCTATTCAATGTTACATTTTTTGATTTATAGCAGTTAGTTTTATAATAACGCCACTTATAAATATTTTTCTATTTGATTAACTACATTTGATCATATTATTGAATTATTATTATTTTTTATTTTATAAGACTTTATATTACAATATTATTTATATTTAATTTGAGACACGTAAGGTAGGTACTTAAAGTTCCTAAAAAACTTATCATCATTATATATTGTACACTTATAATTGCTATTTTGTAATTGTATTGTATTTTATAATGTTATGTAAAATTATAAAATGAAACTAATTAAAAAAAAAACATTAATTATGATAATTACATAATTATAGGTATACAAAGTAATATTATCAAACTATATTAACACTATTTTTAATTAATTAGGCATTTAATTATTTCAGTCAATTAACCATTTGTTATAAAGGTAATATTATAGTTGTGTTAATAGTTGTTATTTATAATGTAGATTATTGATATATACTTCTATACTGTACGTGGAGTAGGTATACAAATAAAAATGCTTATCTACGAATTCTTTTTTGCACTTGTACTTTGCACTTGTGTAGATATTATAATTTAGGTTATAAAATTACATTTTAGATACGTAGGTACGTATAACATTTTAATTTAAAATGTAATTATTTTTTGCCGTCTTATTATTATTGACGTCGGACTTCATTTGGATGAACATTTTGGTAAAACTGATAAGTATTCGTAATCAGTCAGTTTTGGGACTTTGCACTACAAACAGTAGAAATTGATAATATTCACCCTAGTTTCAATATGAGAATGGAACACGAATGCAAATATTGTTATAAATATTTTATCAACCTTATAATAAAACATCATTGCATTAGTACAGTATCATTTAGTAAATTGGAGTTTTATCTCCGTAAGTAAAGAATATTATTATTATTATGTAAAAGTTTATTTTTAGTTTTTATTATAATTGAACGTGTTCAATTATCGATGATTTAATTTATGACTAACCTATAAGTTATTAAGTAAACAAAGCGGAACGTGCAAATATAAAATATCATTTTTATAAATTTAATAATACAATGCCATTTATTAATATTAAAATATACCTAATACCTATATAATGTATTATCTATGTAAACAACGATAATGCAATTAAAGAAATTTAGACGTGATTACACTTATTAATTTCCTTATCATGGGTACCAACTACTAAGTTTCGGTAGACGAGGAGTTGATCGACTACTTAAACGTAGCTGTAACCTTTACCGGGATAACGAGCATTCGCGACAATTTAATGTGTTCGTTGATGACGGACACAACTCTCTGAGACATGCGATCGTTCCTCGTATTCCATTTCCTGTTGTGAGCCACGGAGACTTCAACCGAAACAATGTGTTGATCCGGTATAACGAGGCCGGACTTATTCTGGTCGACATGTTGTTGTTTGATTTCAGGACATCTTGTTATGGTTCGCCAGCGTTAGATTTGTCGTTTTTTTTCTACATAAACACGACGCAATGTTTGTATGAAAGTCATTGGGGATAACATACTAAACGCATTTTGCTTAATTTTAGTGGAATTCGTACTACTCGGTGCACGCGTGCCGAACAGGGCTGTACTAGATTCTGAAATGGTCACTTGTGCTTATTATGGCTTTACACACTCATCGCTTTTCTTATCTTATTAATTAGAATCTGATGTCAATGAAAATGAGGTAAGGAACGACGACGAAACTGTGGATTAGTTATTATAGATGTGTGGCGACATTGAATGGGATATAATGGCTGACATGGTCCAACAAATTGTTAACATAGAATACACGAACGTTTGATGTGATTATCGTCTTGTTTAATTGTTCGGTACTGAAAGTGGTAACGATACTATAATTCAATAATTGGTGTTCAATTAAATCTTTATACTTATTTTTTATTTTATTTCAATGAATATATTTATTAATCCTTGTGTTAATCTAGGTATGTGTATCAATATTATTAAATTTTACATTAATTTAAAATTTTTTTTTTTACATTCAACCTCGATTTGACTAGTACAGTTTAAACTAGTATAGTTTAATCTTAACTTAAATGTTATGAAAAAAGTTAACTGTTCATTACTTTAGATTAATGCATGCTTTTATTTGTATTAAAGGGTATCACAATGTTCCATGTCATATTCATTAAAAATTGGGAAAATATGCAACAAATATGTAATTTATATTATTTAGTAAATATGTAATAGTAAACTAGCAAATTAGGAAATCTCTCACTGCAAGTATACTAAGTCAAAATGTCTTAACGTTTTTTGATAAATTCGCATAAACTTTAGTTTCATGTATGATTTATGTACAATACATTAATAATCTAGGACAAAGTTTTGTAGGCGTTTGAAAGCGAATACAATTGGAAGTCATAAAAAAAAAAAATAATAAACCAATTAAAATAATAAAGCAAATATTATAGTTATTTATCATAGTATGCTCAATAAATCTGTATTACAATATTTAAAGGAAAATTAATTATTTAATATTAATTTAAATTAAGTGAAATAATGAATATTATATTTTTTAGATATTTTATATAATTTTTTGATTTTTACATCTAATATTTTTATTGATTTATTAATTATTTTATTTTTGACCTCTAATTGTCCTCACATTTAAATGGCTATATCTGCTTGTTCTTATTCGGTAGATTAACTACAGATAGTTAATAAACATATTAATATTAAAAATCGTAGGTATGTACGGTTACAAACAGACGGGCACAATGGGGATATAAGGTGTTCTATAAATGTTTGTAAACTTAAAATGTAAGTTTATATATAATTTAAACGTTTATTCGATAATTATTAATGTATAAGGAATTAAAGTAATTTTAAATTAATTTTACAACATTATTAGGTACATGATTATATTGATATTAGATATTTAAAAATGTTCATAGAAATTTCTATTCGATAAAATATTATTTTATAGTATTATATGATTTTGAAAATATTACCGTTATTGCAAATTTTTTTGTTTAAATTCTCAATAAGTGTTGTATGATGTCATCATATTATACAAAATAAAATTACGATAATTATGATATATCATTAACATGCAGAAAAATAAATTAAATTTATTGTTGTTAAACTCAAACTATTATTGTTCGTAAAAATAACTGTTAAAAATCGAAAAATATTAAAAAGAAAAATATACGAATATGTTATAAAAATCCACATTTTACTTGTAGTACAATATTTAACTATTCAATTAAAATGTATAAAAATAATAATTTTTAGCTTATTTTAACAAATTAAAATATTACATAAGCATTGTTCACTCTTTTTATTAGAAATTATAGCTGTATTTTTTAGTTTTTGAAACAGTTTTTGAATCCGTTATTATTCGTATTTTAGAGTTACCACGTAGATCAAATCGGTTCCATTAAAAAAAAATCAGATGTTGTCATCTTCAATACTTCTTGGATAACCACACGCTGTTAGTCGTAAGACTAATTACGAACACTCAGATGTACTCGGATAGTTTTACGACCTTGGGTGACCGTAACACCTTTGAGGTTTAATGTCTTAAAAAAATGTTAACTAGTATTTATTACATAAAACACATTAAAATCTGAATTAAAATATATTTTGCATGTTGGTTAATCACTGTCAATCAACCAAAACAGGTTAGGGCGGCAATGTTTTATCGTGACTGTTCAATATCAACCTTGGTAATACGAGTG
>JACXSJ010001929.1:0-64538 GCA_014851325.1 Pentalonia nigronervosa | reverse complement strand
AGACAATTAATTTTTCAAAAACGTTAACCAAAATAATTAGAACAATAGGAAGTTATAACAAAATAAATTTGAAAAAAAAGTGAAGAGGAAATTACGATTTAATTTCCTCTTCACATTTCTTACAATTTTATTTTGTTATAATTTCGTATTATTCAAATTGCTCTGATTAATATTTTCAATAAAAATAATCATCTAAATTCTAGACTAGATATTAGATTTCGATATATTATTTGCTGTATAAATATTGAATCGATTTAGATTTTAGATAATTATTTTTATTAGAAATGTTAATCAAAACAATCAGAAAAATATGAAATTACACAATATTGTCTGTGTGAGGGAGTGATATCATGCTTTTGAGTTTATAAAACCTAAAATATAGGTTTGCCATTTAAAAAACATAAATTAATTATCGTTTAAATAACAAACATACATATTATCTTAGTTAATAGATTTTAAAATAATTAGTGTTAATAATAAAAGAACCACCCTGTTTAATAATATTGAAATGATTCAATTTAAAATTAATTTAAATTAAATTTTAATGTATAAAATAACAATAAAATAATTATAATATTACTAAGTATATTATAAATTAATAGTTGTGCATAATGATAGAAGAAAAAATATATATATATTTTTTTTAGTTGCACTTAAAATTAATAATGTTTCATAAAATATGCATCTAACTTGAAAAATTTATCATTTTTGTTTTCTTTCAATAGTATTTTTCATATTCATATCACATTTGTTACACAAATTGATTTTAACAATTATGAATAAAAATAAATAAATTAACATACGATATTATTTGTTCATTTCACGATATACTACACTTATTATTTTCATGAACAGTATTCCCATTTGCTTTTTCAATTTCCATTAGCATAGTGTGAAATATATCAGCTACACACTAAAATAAAAATACTAATAATTTAATATAAGTTGATATCTACTATGATTTATAATATATATATATTTTAACTAGGTATATTTTATACTTATAATATTATATGATGAAATTAAAATTGGATAAAAATATAATACAAAAATTATATAGGATTAGGAAATAAATTAATTTATAAAATAAAATAATAAAGGAAATTAACTACTAACTTTTTTTGATGTTACCTCATTCTGCTTGGCCGAAGCTTCAAGAAATACAGCTTTCCAAGAATCTGCTAACTTCCGTCCTTCTTCTTGGGTAACAACACGGTCCATATGCAAATCTTTTTTGTTACCTACCAATACTACGGGAACGCTACAGAACAAATGCAAAAATAGTAAACCCAAAACTTTAAGGATTATTCATTAGTGATCACTAATTATAAAATTACTTACTGTACTTTGCCAGTCATATCTAATAATTTATCATATATTATCTGAATGATTTCAAAAGATTTTGGTGATGTAATACTATAGACTAAGACATATCCATGAATGTCCATAGAATATTGTGTCGGCAGTATGGAGTACTCGTCTTGTCCAGCTGTATCGACTAATTTCAAGTCATATTCTTGATTGTTTACTTTGGTCGTTTTCACAAAAGCTGCGGATATCAATGAATTTTCAATCTATATATCTATATCTTTTACTAATTTTAAATGTTGATCCGTTATGGTGTGTTGTACACAAACTTACTGTTTTCAATTGTTGGATCGTAAGAATCAACAAATTGACCTTCAACAAACTGGATGCTCAACGACGACTTGCCTGAAAAACCGAATAAACTAAATTTTATTAAAACAATGAATATATTATATGGAATTGTTCACTAAATACTTTATACTTCAGATCGGACGAATAGTAATTGTTTATGATAGTATATTATATATGTATTACTTACCGACTGAACGGTAGCCCATAATGGCGATTTTCCTCTGTTTAGGCGGCATTTTTTTCAGACCGTCATTACTTATTCACTTGCGTGGTCCTCGTCATGTCATATCGGATTATACAATGTAGTTTATTGTACAACTTTCAAGGAATAGTGAATTTTATGTTTAATGATTATACACACAACAATTTCATTACATGGCTTTGTAATATTAGACATTAATATGACATGAAGAATTCACACCACGCCAACATCGTCAACACGTTTAGCTGAGTCACCGAGATGAAATTCGTTTACTAGACGCAATGATGGCGTTTCATGGAATAAAAACCTTGTTGTTATTTCTTTTCAAAAAACTAACTACGTGGCTGTTTACAATGCATTTTATGTTTTTCTTCCATTTTATACCTGTCGACATAGGCGCAATTTTTGGAGATTTACCCCTTCAAAAATTTGTATTTAAATTAAAATATTAAAATTTTTCATTGAGTATCTAATCTACATAATATAGTAAACGTTGTTTGAAAAAAATTTAAAATTTATACCTGGAAACATGGAAACGATTCCGTTTACTTATATAATGTTAGCCATGGTTTACCCGTATTACGGAAACGTTTACCGGTTATTTTTGCGGGGTATGCTACGCGGGGTTGGCTTGTTTAACATTCCTATTTCACGTATCGGGTATGCCTTTCCCTTCATGGAGACTGTATGATTGTGTTTACAACAGCATTATTAATTTTATTTGAGAGGGCTCTTTGTGTTGCGACATTCATTGGCTAAAATCATTAAGAATTATGGGAGTAAAATAATATTTGACAATAAAATATTATATATTTAAGGATTATTTAAAACAACATTTTGATAGAATGCCTTTTTTTTTCTCTAGGGATGAATTTATTGTTTTTTATCATCGGACCCATCATTAATCACAGTTAATAAATTATATATATAAATAATAATAAAATATTAATTATAATAAATTATAATTTAATGAAGTCGTTAAAATATTCGTTTGATTTATCATTATAAGATTCAGGTTTAAAGAAAATTGATTTCGATATTTCGGAAATCTTTTGTTTTTATTTTAAATAATGTTTGTATATTAAGAACGCATTACTGTATATCTTCAAAACTAAATTATATTTTTATATTATTTTATTTATTAAAATTTTTTTTTATATAAATAGTCTTAAGTAATGTTTAAACATTTATAAATAAATATGTTTTATTTTTATATATATTAAATGTAGAGAAGTGGATAAGAAAAATATGATATTGGTACTTGCATGTTGAGGAGGTGGGGTATAGGAGACATAGCCCTCCAAGAGTCTTTTTCATTCAAATATGTTAAGTCCCTCCAAGTTAAAAACTGAAATTGCGCTTATGCTCATTGATCATAATAGGTATTATGTTATTTATGTATTTTTATTTTATGTACTTATGTCTATGATTGTACTTTATACTACATGTATAGTGCTAGGTATAATCTATAAGAAAGAACAAATAAAAAAAGAAATCCAAGGAAAAAACGAACAAAATTAATATGAATAATTTAATTTTAAATAATTGCTGATAAAATAATACTGAAATAAGTACATAGACAGGGTTGGGCATTTTTCAATTACTGTAATTGAATTACTGAAGTAATTTGTAAATAGTATTTGCATATATACTTTTGAAGTAATTTGTAATTAATTTTCTAAAATGTATGTAATTAGTAATTAATAATTATTGAAATTACATGTTTTTTTAATTGAAATAAGCTGGAATTATTTATTATTTACAATCTTATTACACATAAGATTTTAGGGTCAACTATACCTACTTTAATTTCTTGGAAAATTTGACTTGAAAAATTAAAAAAAATAACAACTTTTGGTATCTTTCTAATTCAATTACTCTATACCGTGCGTATTAAATTACATTATAGTTTCAAAAATCGTTTGGATTTGTCACATGAAGCAAATAATGTTTTTTTTAGCTACATGTTTTCATCTCTTCTTCAAAATGTGTTAGATTCCGGAAAACATTATAATGAAGTCGATAAACATAGTCACATAGAATACGAATGCTTTATCTAAATATAGCTAAACGAATTGTTATTGTCGATAGTGAATATATGAATTCTAATATTCAGATAATGAGGAAAGTTTTTTAGTATGTATGTCCCCAAAATCCGGCCAATCTTCTGTAGCTGCCTTTTAAAACGGTATTGAATTACAACTAATGCAATTTTTAATGATAAAAATAAAACGCTTCATGCTTCCATAATTATCCAGTTATTAAATAATCATTCATTCAATATAATACTGACATTTGTTCATCAGCTCCAGTAGAAAGATTGTTTTCTTTAGCCTGTTTATAATAGCGCTTACCGTTTAAGACTATCGGATGAGCAATTTGAAAAGCTGGTTTTTTGAATAGGAAATCACAATTTTGGCATATAATTCAAGTGTTTATGTTTTATATTGTATTAATATTTATTATTTATTTAAAGTTTTTAACTACAATTTAAGAACTTCTTATCCACTTTTTTTATATTACCCATATATTTATACTTATTTGCTTTTTTTAAATTGTAATTTGTAATTTCAAGTAAT
Source organism: Pentalonia nigronervosa (assembly GCA_014851325.1). Lineage (NCBI taxonomy): Eukaryota > Metazoa > Arthropoda > Insecta > Hemiptera > Aphididae > Pentalonia > Pentalonia nigronervosa. The sequence goes on along the minus strand of JACXSJ010001929.1, from coordinate 60,098 downwards.
TCAATTATGTATTTTTTAATTTATAATTAAATTTTCTATCGTAATGTAATTTGTAATTAATTAAAATTTCTAAGTAATTTGTAATTAATTATTATTTTTCGAGCAATTTGCAACCCATCCCCTGCCTATATACAATACCTATTATTTCGTTTACACTTTTTATAATACTCTTCTTTTGTTTTAATTTTGTTAATAAAATACAACATATGATGTATGCTGCATAATTATGTAGCCATGTAGAGCATAATAAGTTTTTATTTCTGAAATACATACGAATAGCGGATATCAAATATTACTTTGAAATATATGCGCTGATAAACAGTCTTTGCTTAAAATTGTTTTTCGTATACGAATTAAGATTTATCATTGAATTAAAATTTAACACACTATACACACTTGCCACATCCCCAAATTCCAATAGTCTTCTCTTTTCATTATAAGCTTATTTGCATTCACAGTATTGTTTGTAACAAATATCGAAATTTCGGATAAATATATCCTAATATTTTATATTTGTATACAATATATAAACATAATAATAGAATAGATTTTCATCGCATATATGCCCAGGGAAAAGAAAATTCTAAGTTTTCGGAATCACTGTCCGAAACGCTCTATCTCTGTCTCCATTAAATCATTTAAATTTTAAAACTACTATTATTGTCCCCCCTAGCATAATATACCTACTGTTGTATTTGTTAACCATTTATTCCATCCTTTTTTTTTTGTAATCTATACGTATTTTTTTATTGAAAATAAATAAACAGAGAATTTACAATTTGTAAAATTAAAAACAATAAGTAAATTTGTTATTGAAATAAAAAAAACTACTGGACGACGTGATGGAAGGTAACAACACTACTTCAAGTAATCTATTTATATAAATAAATATAATATGCAAATCCATCCCATAGCCTATTAATAGTGAATATAAGTTGGTACTAAACTCCTATGTCGTAGGTAGGCATCATTGTATTAAAATAAATTTTTTTAACGTAGCGTGTTTTCGAACATTGGTCATTGAGCAGTGACTGTTAGACGTTAGTCGGAGATCAACTATTGAAACTGAATACCTAGTGAATTATCAATTAATGATAAAATATGTTAATAATTATTAATTAGTATCACATTGATAGTAATAACTCATAACTAATAACGCAGAAATTTCATCTGTTCTGTGATAATAAATTGTACATTTGTTTTTCGATAACATTTTTAAAAATAGCTCGTTAGTTGCATGTTTCATTGGAGTAAACAAGAATTTAAACACCATATAATACATTTATACATAATTCACTATCCACTACACGTCTTTAGTTCTTTTATTTCCAATACCCAGTAACCTGCAGTAGTAACTATTTAGTAACTACTAACCGCATCATGAGTCATGGCTTACATTCTACAACACGCAAGATATTTTTTTTTTATTGGCAAAATATTTTAGTTCATATTTTTTTATATAAAAATACTATTTTTGTAATACGTACATGCACGAACTGTTGTTTAACGCAACATAGTCATGTAGGTACCAATTATAGGTACTATGGTCTTGACTCTTGGATATTCATACCATCAACTAATTTTTAGCCACCATTAAACTTTATAATTAATGCTGCTATTGCCACCTGGTGCAACTACCAAAGACACTACTAAGATAGACTTTCCTAGCAACTGCTCATTTTCTCTAAATCGCTTAATGATTAAACATATTGTATACTGTTTAAACAAAAAGTACCCCGACAATATTTAAAAAACAGTATATTGTATATAGTATGTATTATACCAATATACAGTTTCCAATATACAATATTCACGCAATCATTCCTGCAATTTCTTCTGATCCAGAGGGTACCTATATAATTACATAAATACTACTTAGGTATCTAGACATCTAGGAAGGTGCATCTATAACAGATAAAACGAAAAATAATAAATAAAAAATTATACAATATTGTGCTGATTATATTCCTTTTACTTGTCCTTGTGAAAACATTGTTAATCAATATTCAATTTTTAAAACTATTGCTAGGTTACTAATTAAAAAAAAAAAAAAAATGTAATATAATTATTTAAATATTTTAATGCTAAAGTTCAATAGGTTGGTATGATATCTTTTAATTAGATTTATTTTATAACTTAATAGTTATTATTTTCAACAAATATAATTTAGTTATAATGGTTAGCATAATCGATTAGCTCAAACTTGGGAATAAGTACTTACACAGCTATATGGCTGTATATTATAAAATATATTAATAATATTTTAAGTGTTTTATACGACAAATAAAAAATGTTGAACATGACTATTCATAGCCAGTGTTCTAGAATTTTTTCCTAAAGAGAGTTTAAACTTGTTTTAAATAAATATATAGAAAATAAAAGGTGTCTAAATTATCGTAAGTTATTTTGTTCATGTTCAAGTTTGTAATTTTAGTTTCATTAAATAATAAAAAGGGTTATTACCTTTATCATATTATTATGTAGGACATAGGATAACATAATAATTTTATGTTAATAAAAAAGTATACTATGAAGAAGTAATTAAAGTATACATAATATACCTAAATTATAGATAAAAATGTTATCAGTAAGGCTGAGATTTATGCATAAACACATATTTTTTATGAACCACTATTTATAAACTTTGAATCTTGAGAAGTGTTTTAAATGGTCCTGAATTAAATATATCTACATACTTTGGTTTAATAAATATGATATAATTTAAACCCTTATTATCTATTATATGATGATAAATTTGTAACTTCTTTTCTTATTTCTTAATTGAATCTACACCCTTAATTAATCCTTGTATTAAAATTTATAACTTACAATACATCTCATTTGTACAATCCATAAAGAAAAATACATCACTTTTTATATATGTAAATATGAATATATTTATTTTCTTAACATTATATCATATGATTGTTTATTTGCTATAATTATTTTGTCTGAAAGACCAAGTTACATAAAAATACGTAATATTTTTTTTTCAATTAAGCACCAATTGTACAAAATATTAAATAATAGTACAAAACATACACATTAAGTTAAATAACAATTAAGTCCCTATATAGATGGTAGAAAATAGTATTTTATACATTTTAGAATAAAGAATTAGTAAATATTTACATAACTTAGAAAATATTAACGAAAAAAAAGTTGAATATCAAATTACACGATAAATTATATGAACATTTAACAACATACATGTAAGTATTATTTTAAGCAACATAATAATAATTCAAATAAATAAGTCGTTGATATGGTTTTTATATATTCATGATATACTGCATTTGTTATTTTCTTGTACAGTATTTCCATTTGCTTTCTCAATTTCCATTAACATAGTATGAAATATATCAGCTACACACTAAAATAAACAATTATATAAAAAAACATATATATTTTATAAAAATTGTATTATTACAAACTCTTCTTATTTTTTAAATATTTTAAATTTCAAGATGCAAAAAGGAGAGACCCTTGGATCCCAGGATAAATCTCCAAGGAGGTTATTGAGTGAAACAAACAGGGGACAGAGGGAGCCTCTTAGTTTTAAAAAAGTGGTACTTGTTTTATTTTGTATCAATAATATATTAATTTTGTTTTAATACACTTAAAAATATTGAATAGAAAATAGTAGATAAATAACATAAGATTAATAAAATTGTGTAAAATAAATAAATTAAATAATATTAACATATAAATGTATAATTTAGAATAATTAACAAAGTCTACCTTTTTTGATGTTACTTCATTCTGCTTGGCCGAAGCTTCAAGAAATACAGCTTTCCAAGAATCTGCTAACTTCCGTCCTTCTTCTTGGGTAACAACACGGTCCATATGCAAATCTTTTTTGTTACCTACCAATACTACGGGAACGCTACAGAACAAATGCAAAAATAGTAAACCCAAAAGTTTAAGGATTATTCATTAGTGATCACTAATTATAAAATTACTTACTGTACTTTGCCAGTCATATCTAATAATTTATCATATATTATCTGAATGATTTCAAAAGATTTTGGTGATGTAATACTATAGACTAAGACATATCCATGAATGTCCATAGAATATTGTGTCGGTAGTATGGAGTACTCGTCTTGTCCAGCTGTATCGACTAATTTCAAGTCATATTCTTGATTGTTTACTTTGGTTGTTTTCACAAAAGCTATGAAAATCAATTATTATATACAATTATTTGCTTATTAATGCAAGGTTTTAAGGTAGTATAATATTTTCAACTTACAATTAATAACATAACAATAAATAATTTTAGAATTTCTTGATACACTTACTGTTTTCAATTGTTGGATCGTAGGAATCGACAAACTGACCTTCAACAAATTGTATGCTCAATGACGATTTACCTGAACAAAATAGTTAATGAAAATTATCTATAATCAATTAAAAAAACAAATTTGTTTTTTTTTTACTTAATATATAATTTATTAATTTTATTCTGTTTTGTCTACATACCGACAGAACGATATCCCATAATAGCGATTTTTCTCTGTTTAGGTGGCATTTTCTTAATAGAAGATCACTTCATTGAATAACTCATAAACAGGTTAAAATGTAATGTTTTTTTTAATTCGTTAACTAGTAGTTACTACCTGAAGTCTAAACAATAATTATACTGTTCTACAGAACACTCATTCGTCTTTAATCTTTATGATAATATTGATATTTGATAATAGAATATAAGCAGGTAATTACGCTTTATTTTAATTTGGTTTTTGTATTCTATTTATCAGTAAATATTTTAGGTTATATTTGGGCGATGGGCACGTAAATATTCACTATTAAGTATTCAGCCTTGATTTAGTGATCTGAGATTAAGTAACTTTTATAAATTAATTATAATAATTGATAATATAATCGAGTACCTATTCTAATTATTCAACTACTATAATAGTATTATAGTATTTAATACTATTATTATTATTGTAAATAATATCATAGGTACCTACTACCCTCATGAATGTTGTAGCATCTAGGAAGGTTATGACAATGAGTTTGACACGATTGAGTGTTGGTTAAGTACCTACTAAAGTTGCTTTATAGTAAACTGGTCAATAATTGTTGAAGTGGATACTTATATAATAATTTATCACATACACCTATTTAGATTCCTATTTGTTCCTACTTCTAGTAATATTAATGGTATGGATATCAATATGTAAATGTAAACTGTTGCACGTTTTTCAAAATTATCATTTTATAAGACGTGTGTTTACTATAATAGTCGCCAATCGCCAATATAACTGAAATCAAATTATTCCGAATTTCATAATGTAGGTACCTCTAGTCCTTTAATTGAGTGGAGATACAAGTTAAAAGCTAGAATTGAAACTATCTTGTAGTAGTTTAGAATTTTAGATAGTAACAGTGGTAGTATTTTTAAAACTGGGATTAAAGGAATCATAAGAGTATAGAATGGAGCTTTTTAAATGATGAGAGTTAAGTAAGATATTTCACTATATTTGTATCGTTGAATATTGCTTTAAGCCTCTGGTTGGTTGCAGCTTTTCTTCATTTGTTTTTGTCGTGCACTTTTTTTGAATTATAAACACCAATCGTATCTTTGATCTTACATTATTTTTTTTATGTGTTTCCATTAAAGGCCTTCATATGTGCAGGTTTTTTCCTTCAACACTCAATTCCATATAAAATTAATTTCAGCAAACTTTCATGTCTGATTTCGTGATCAATCCACACCAGGGTCTAATATTAGGGTATTTTGCTACTGCACATTTAATTCCACATACCAAAATATTTTTAAATAATAAACATAAACCTAGTAGTGCAAGTGCCACATATAACTTCATTGCATAATTGTTTTTGATATTTATTAATAATTAGTTATAATAAATACAATCTAAGAGAATCTTCTATAAAAGTCCTTGATACCTATGTAACTAAAAATTTTAAAAATTAAAAACGAAAAAGTTTGGGTTAATATACATACTTATTATATTATTAAATAATAATAAATACCTACTTTAATAGGAACAACATTTAACACAATGTTATACTTAAAAAAATTATATAAATTTACTTAAAAATAAACATTGGTACTATTATCAGCAAAAGAAATACTTTTTGAGGCTTTAGCTTCAGAGAAAACTCCTTTAAACCATTCATGTTTAACAGCATACAGTTGTACCTTGTCATTTCTATATTTTTCTTTAAGCCAACATAAAACTGCTGAATGAGGGTTAATTTAAATAGACAAAATATATTAAGTTATATATATGATGAATCATGAATAATTTCAGGTGATAATGATGATTTCATTTGGGTTTTTAGTACATTATAATATGAATGAGGCATTTCACATCTGCACTATGCGGCTTTACAACTAATACTCTAGCCTGAAACAAAAATGTTAATAATCAACTTAATATTTTATTCATAAAAAAGTTTAAATATTATTATAAAAATAAATATAAACATTATCTTTAAAATTCATGCTATAAACAAAAATAATGTATGTTATATAAAAGCAATAAATACTACTAAAAGTGAAAAATACCATTGCTACTGCAAGTGATTTCCAACTTGAATAGCTTATAAGTACTTTTAGAAGTTCAACAGATGATTGTTTCCCCCTTTATTTCAAAGCAATCAGCAGCTTCACAGTAGGATAGAATAAAATTCATAAGAGGAAAATCAGGATACACTTTACGATGGTATAGTTTGAGGTCAGCATCAGTTTATTCTCATTTTAATTTCTTTAAGTGCTTTAACATCTTCCCACTCTGAAGAATTCAATCTATCACTTAGAAAATTTAATATTGCATTCTAATGTGTCATTACTTATCACTTCAAAGTTTCTATAATCACTAACGTAAAATTGGTGAATTTTACACTGTTGATCATTAATAATTCTTTTAAATAATTGTATACATTGAAATTTGTACTGAGTACCTTTTTCTTCATTTTCAATTATTACTGTTTCTTCAAATGTATTTTCCCAACCTCCTTGTATAGCATTATTTTTCAATTCAGTTATCTGTATTTTAAATACTTCAGTTTGATTTTGAATATCAAAAATTAAAATATTGTCGCCTTATAATAATTTTTAATACCTAGAAAATATATAGCCAAGATTTGACACAAAATCTAATAGTTTCAAATAATCATAAATGATTAGAAAATTTAAAAATCCAAGGGAAACTTTGCATTTTTCTTCATTGTTTTTTTTGAAAAAAATAAAGCCAAAGGTCGCCAATTATGCAATGCACTATAAATAAGGGAATAAGTGAATTCTGTCCAACGCACTTCAAAATATTTAGGTAAACAAATTATAGTAAGATTATTTTCCTCTGTTACTTATTGAAGTTCTTTTGTTCTTAACTTAGATCTATGAAAATATGTTGAAATTAATGAACATGACTCAATTAATTTTTTGATTTCAATAACATTTGCAGTTAAACTTTCCTATGCTAATGCACTTCTATGAACTGCATAAACTTTTAATAATAAAATAGATAATGATTTTTTGTCTTTTTTAAAAGTACCTAAAGACCATTTTTCTTCAGTATTAATTGATGCGTCATCAGTAACAATTGATGAAATTAATGGCATTAATTTATTCCAAGGTATTACATGTTTTGTTGCTGATTTTATTGCATTATATTAACCCATAGCTTCTTTTGATTCAGGTTCATGGAATCTAATAAAAATTAATTCTGCATCACTATCAGAATTAACAATTTTTGCCAGTACATGAATATTATCCATTTGCATACGATCAACAGACTATATGTAGTGAAATTGCAAGACTGGTCTCTAATTTGTTGCTAATACAATTAATATCTGACTGAATAATGCATTTTAATAAATCTCTATAACTAGGGGATTAATGTATTGTAAATCACCACTTTGAGGTGTATTCTCTTCAAACGGTTCATGGATATTTAGAGATTTTCTTTTAAAAGCTGCTACTTCTATCAAAGGCCATGACTATCCACTAAGAGTACCTCATTTTGCATTGTTGAAAACTGTACATATAAGTTCTGCAATTTTTTGTGATAATTTATAGTTCTGTGTTGAAATGACTTTGTCCATTGGTGGCATAAATGACTTTTAAACATTAGATAATTTACTAAGATGGTGAACTTTTATACATTCTTTGTGCATAATCGATATTAAATGATTATTTAAAAGTTTGTTTCTTAGAATCATTCCTTCTTCAGTAGATATAGCCAGAAGTTTATTACGTAATTTAGTATTCAATAATACTGTCTTTTTATTTAGAAAACAAACATTACATATAACTTTCATTCTTCTATCTCTTTGATGCTCTATTTTTTTTAAAACAAGGATCTAAATGAATATCACCAGTCTTAATAGTACCAAAACTTGATTTGTCTATACTAGTGTTTAGTTCATCATCATTATTATGAATTAGTATCAGGGCATGCCTCATTATTACCTAAAAGCATTAAGAATAAAATATTGAAACATTATCTAAAGTCAAAATCATAAATAAAAATTAAAAATGTATATTGTATAATACCTAATTCAAACATCTACAAAACTAATTTCAAAAACAAAAGCTCATAAAAAATATATGAAGGCATTTCAGAAATTTGTGTTTGTACTGCTTGTAGTTGAATGGTTGATGTTTTTATTAAATATTTTCCATTATATTAAATATATTTAAATTTGTTTACTGAATATAATATTACAAATTGCATTGAATCTAACAAAGACAAACGTTAAACAATTTAATATTGTAAACTGTAATGAATAATGTATATACAATGTACTAAAATGCCACTTGGTAATGTTTATGTTTGTTTATCAGCTATCCGGTGACCGGCATTAATCATTTTTTTATATCTAATATCAAAGATTATGTTCATTCATATTTCATATTCTCTTTGGTAATATAGTTAGCATTGTGTCTATTGTGACTGCAACAGTTGTATGATAGTTTTCCGTAAATAAAAAAGAACAATTGACACAACAACAGAAGTTGAAGTTGCATTAACATTATCAATTACATCACGTAAACGCTTAAAATTATTTGGACAAAATAAAAATAAAATTAAACATACAATAAAAAGATGGAAGAGAAACCCAAATATTAGTATAATTATTGAAAAAAAAAACTCAAGTCTGGCCAGAATTGAACACACAAGAATGACTCATGAATATTTGATGGCAAAAGGCGATCCACCAATGTGTCAAGCATACGGCACAACACTAACAATTAAACACATCTTCGAAGAATACATTCAGTATAAAAAACAAAGAGAGAAACTCGACATAAGCTAATCTTATTGGAACAAGTCTTGGTCCAAATTTTACCAGAGAAAAAAAATAATAGAGTTTTTCAAAACAATATAAATATTGAACCTAATATAAGGACGACAGACTAAACAATTTTAAAACTTTTCTTGTTTAAATAATAGTGTTTATTAGCTAATACTTTTATTTTTATTGTATTTTATTTCATTTAATTATTTTTTGTATTCTTTGATTTGTATTCTTTTCCCAACTTTAACTGAATGGTCACAATTAGAATGTAAACACATGTACAAAGAATGTAATGCTAATGGTCTTAGATGTGGAAGTAGAAATTTTATTAAAAAAAAATTCCAAGATCAATAAAAAAAATAAATAAATAAAAAATAAAATTGTATTTTATTACTTATTATTTTATGATAAAAGTTTTTTTTGTGTATATTCATGTTATTTATTTTTACAACCTTATTTTGTGAGTTGTAACCACTGAGAGTAATTATTAATTTTCAATCTCCCCCCCACCATTGAAAAATTCTGCGTATGCAACTGAATCCACTTATTTCGTCTTCCAATCAAGCTTTTTTAGTGTTCTTCTTTCCGATATTTAATTTGTTATTTTCTCAGAGTAGCTTATTTTTTGTTGACTATAGGTAAGTCATGTTTTATTCAGAGTTTTTCGAATATTTTAGAATTAGGAATTGGTAAAATGATCGGTGAGTATGATGAAGAGTAGTTTGATAAATTTTTCGGTTTTAAGATGAGGATAACGTTAGAGTATTTTTATAAAATAGAGAAATAAGATATCCTGATCACTGCGTTGAATATTTGAGTAAGAAAAAGTTTAGTTTAACTTTAAATTTTAGGGACACTAAAGCACAGTGAGCGATTTTTAAGGTTTAAATATGTTTGTCGAATAGAACCATAGGGGCTAATGTTAAATAACACGGCAATGAAACTGAATTACATTACAAATACTGTTACGATATCAAGTATAAAATATTTCGATTACTTAAACTCAACCATGATGTACAAAGTATTAAATAGACTAGAATAATAATAATATCTTATCACATATTATGATTATAAAATTATATTTATTATGATGGCAAAGTAAAGTTAAAATCAATTAAAAGTACCAGATATCCATTAATAGTATCAATTTCGTCAATTATTTCTTCGACGTTCAATGTTATGTTGTTATGGATGGAAAGCATCACAAATCCGTTCAACCTGATTTAAAATTAAAACATTTTATTATTTATTTATTTTTATTATTATTTATAACTGATAAAGTGATGAATGGAGAAAACATAACTATATAATCATATACATACATTATGTTAAAAAAAGGCCAAGAGGAAGATACATTTCCTTAATCTCCTCTCTAAATACGCCACAGTAATTACTATTTAACAAATATATTGAAATATATTATATAATATTGTATTGTGGTACAAAATAAAAACAACTACGAGCGTTCAAAAAACGTACAATTTTATCGCGAAGCGACGACGCAAATCAGCAACGCGCCAACCTTTGTGAACTTGGCAACGCAACATTAGCAGACATCGATTTAGGCAATCCAACAAATTTGTTGGTAAATTGTTGGACAACTTTCAATATTGGACGTTATTTTCACCGGGGGGCTAATTTCCAATTTTGCACTGCCAAGTTCACACCAGTAGCGAAACTATTTGTTGAGTAATGTTCTTTGTGGCAAACTGGTATTTTATCAGTATTTAGTATATAATTTTGTTTTTTAAAAATATTAATACGTATAAATTTTTTGAGTATTCTTTAATTACTTAATACATCAACTAAATGTCAGAAAATATTTTTTATTTGTGTTATAATAAATGCTATATTTATACATTATTGCATATTTTTTTGACTTAATGATTTAGTAGTACAAACGATAATGCGAAATATATTATGTGCAGTATTACTAGAAGTATATCTAGTTAGAATTTGTATATTATGTTTAATGTTCTGCATTATAAAAAAACGACGCGTATCGTAATTAGTAGAGGTTTAATGTATTGAATGTAGTGAAACTTGTTTTGGAGTCGTGAAATTTTGTTAAGGATATTACGATATACTTATCACTATATAAATCATATTAAAAATTCTACTATAGAATCAAAAAAATAATTGTGGCTTTTTGGTATCCAATAAATTTATGTATTATTCAATTTGTGTGTTTTATTTTTTTTTCGATGTCATCGAATATTCTCTAATTGTTTCGTCAAAATGTAATTTTAAAACGTTTATATATAAAAGGTTTTTATAAGTGACCTGAAACTTTTTATTCGAAGTATATATAAAGTATTAAAAATATTGCACATGTTTCTTCATTTAATAAATATGGCATAACAAATTGAGTTTTAAAAAATACTGTTAACTCCATATCTATATATACCACTATTCATAATTTTTAATTATTCTCTCATAACTGGCGTCTATCTCTCTTCTTCCAAAGAAACTATTATTGATACACTTCATAATTTCGGTGATAAAAAAGTATGCATTATAGACCAATTTCTCTCGCATTAACTTTATCAAATTTTTTTTAAAAATGCTTAAAAACAAATTAAATTAATTTTTTAAATAAATATAAAGTTTTGAATAATAATAAATTTGGTTTTCGTTAAAATATGTCAACTATTGATACTTTAATAAAAATATTTCTTTTTATACACAATAATCTAGCGACTTGTATTTGGTTCTAGGCATATTTTAAGACTTTAAAAAGCTTTTGATTTCGTTAATCATGAAGTGCTCCTTAAAAAGTTATCTTATTGTGGTATCTGAGGTAATAAGGAAGGCACTACTTTTAATAAAATTATTTATTTTTTATAGATCATAGAAAGTTAGACTAAGTACTGAACACAGTGATAACTATATAAATTGTTTTTCAGTTTTTCAAAGCACTGTTCTTGGTTTTATAATATTTATAATTTATATAAATGGTCGCTTAAATATAAATTTAGATGCAGAAATGTATTGTTACGCACGTGACACTGTGATTTTGTTAAGATATAAAAATTACGAAGATTTGATGAGATTGGCTAATAAATGCTAAGACGAAGTTAAATGTTCATGTAATAATAAAAATTTACAATTTAATTTAAATAAATCTAACTATATGATATTTAATATTAATAAAAAGATAAATAACTGTTCAGATCTATCTCTTTGTGCTCATACATATATTCCTTTTAAGTTTTTCTAATGGAAATTCAAAAATATTAAAGATATATAACTATGATTATTTTTATATGCATTTAATGTTCAAATTTTGAATAAACTCATCGAAATCTCGAATATTTTTAAATTATTTTTTCAGTAAGAAATTCATAAAATTTTTATTTGTATAGTCAACATAGAAATTTTAACGGAAGACCCCCCTCCCACCCCCACCCCACAACCCCCCAAAAAAAAAAAAAATTTTTACCATAAACAAAAAAAAAGTTTACCAATAAGTAATTTTAATTTTTTATGAGTATTTGAATTTAAACATTTTGAAAATTGTCCAATAGTGTCCAACAAATTGAGATGAACACGTTTAGCACAAAAAACATGTTCCGTCAAATAGTTACACTGCTGGCGTGAACTTAGCAGCGTAACTAGAAATGTATATACCGGTGAAAATAATGTCCAAAATAATGTCTTAAAAAATGTTTTTCAGGTGTGCATCCCCGGGGTCCGGGTGTCCCTGGTAGAGGTACCTACTATCAAAAATTTCAATAGATTATGCCGATAGTGTAAATCGAATGTATTTCATGATTATATTCAAACAATTCTAATTTATAATTATAAAAGGTCGATTGAAAACTGGTTTTGCGTGAACATAGGTTAGTTTATCCTTAGTTTTTTTGTTTTACCCTGTTTTATTGAAAAGTGCTGAGCATTTTTTACTTTTAACCTCCCAAAGATACTATTTATTTAATTTTAGATTCAGTTTTCTACCAGGATCCACCGCAAAGTTGAAAATCGAAGCACTTTTAGTGCTCTATAAAAGGTGATAACGGACAAAAAAGCCACATCGTTGTGTCCTCTGAAAATTTAAAATGAAAATGAAGTTAACAATATACATTAAACATATAAATAGTCTTACCTAATACCTACAATAAATAATAATGTCTAAACCTACATACTTGCTTACCTAAAACATTGATCATTATTCGTCAATCGATGCACTTTAAAGAATCGAGTTCATTTGGTCATTGATCATGTCGTGCGCCGAAGCTGTGTCGTCGATAGAGTGTAAAATCGACGTGCATCCGGTTTGCATTGCGACGCTACACCGCTGTCAATTTTACGGCTATTTAGAAGGTACTTATTTATAATATTTTGTGCAGTGATTTTATAAATATCCTCCTGAGGCTTAACGTCCATTACAACGGACAATTATTATAATTGCCCGAGTTAATTTTAAATTTTGTATTATTACAATCTCGTTGTCCACTGTAGTGGACATTTTCTCTTATTCCTACTAAGAGCTTCCGTATTTTTTTTTTAATATTATACTTTTGCCAACATAACCTTCAACTAGTGATAATTTGGAGGGAAAAACATGTGTCTGATAATTTCATTTAAATAGAAATCGGGTTCGTAGTATTATAAAATAATAATACCAGTTGAGCCTCAGGAGATTTAACAGAATTATTCAACGAATTGTTATATCGGAAAATAACTATTTTCAACCAGGGCCTGGTGCCCAAACTGTATATTTTTGTTGTCTGTATATAATATCTAGTTTGAAATCATCTATAAGTACTCTGTACTCCATCATATAATAAATATTATATGCAGGATACTTACTATATCAGATATCTGTTATAAAATAATATATTGGTTTTTCCTTGTGTAGGCAGTATACCGCAGTAGCCAGTAGTTACCTTTTATGTTTATCTTTCACTTGCAGTGCAACCCATAAATATATAATTCCTGCATCCGGTCCACGTCATATCATTGATACCTCACCTACCCATAAATTAGATATAATTGTGTAATTATGATATTATTGGCACGCACTGGGGTAAATACTAAGGGAACCACTGAATTTTTAATACGCTTTTATTATGGGCGAGAAGGTACACGACTACATGTGCATTTCATAATATAGATCGATTTACTTCAATACCGCCCGCAGTGTATCTACACGGTACACACATAACTAAATCTACACGTAATAATATGCATATGGGTACAAGAATACAATAGATGCGTTCAAATGTTCAAGTAGTACGGAATCGTACAGTTGTAACCCGCAGCTATGTTTCATCGTTCGTAAGTTCAGGCGATTGCATATCAATATATTCGATCCCACACAGTCGTATTTGATGAATGATTGTATAGCTACCTTCTAAGTGACTTGAATATAAATAAACAGGACAACCATAACGCAGTATATATATATAATAAACACTTTTTCTATACGGTTGCGAATAATTCATAATATTAGGCAGGTATGTACCTATATTATTATCCACGCAAAAATATTGTTACCCCCAAATATACGCAGGCATATATGCAATTATTCGTCCAATTTTTCAGCACACGGCCTAACCAACCCCACAGGTTATAATGATTAATAACAATCACGATAATAATTTTTATAAATATTAAATTAAATATGCCTGTACACAAGACAATAATATTAATACCTAACTATATTATATCTCACCCGTGCGCAGTGTGCGCAGGTACTCTGCAAGATGAATATAATATAATATCGGTGGGAGTGACCGATGGGAGTGTCTGCGAACGTCCGTTGGTGGGAGACGCCGAAACGCTCGCGCCTCTCGCGTCGGCGGGCGCGTCGGGCTGCACGTCGTCGCGCGGCCGTCCGTGGACCGTCCGTCCCCGCAACAGCAGCAGCGGCGGCAGCAGCAGCAGTAGTCGGCTCTCATCCGCGGTCCGGACGCGCACGATGCGATCGAAACACTGGAACGTTGGGCGCGCCATCACCCCGCGGTAAACGAATCGAACAGAAAAACCGATCGAAACAATTGCGGCGCAAATCCGACACCGACGATTAATAATATTAAAATATATTTGTTTGGGTAATAATTTCAAAACGGCCCGGATCCGCTTGACCGGTATATAATATAGTTCAAAAAACCGTCGCGAGTTTTCCCACCGCCGAGACATGCGCCTGGTGCGGATGACGTCGGATCACAGCAAGAAGAGACGCCGCGGCCCGTCGTCGGCGGACCAGCACGGCGCGGCCACCGCCTCGTCGTCGTCCTCGTCGTCCTCGCCGCCGTCCGAGGACCTGTGGTGGACCGAGGCGGCCGTCAACGAGGTGACCGCCGAGCACCCGGGCGAGCTGGTCCGCACCGGGTGTCCGTACATGCTGTGCAGCGCCCTGCCCACTCACTGGCGGTCCAACAAGACGCTGCCCGGCGCGTTCAAGGTGGTCATATTGTCCGAGGTGCCGGACGGCACGGCCGTCACGCTGAAGGCCGGCAACGACGAGAACTGTTCGGCTGAGCTGCGCAACTATTCCGCCCTGGTCAAGAACCAAATCGCCAAGTTCAACGACTTGAGGTTCGTCGGGCGCAGCGGACGAGGTAACACGCGCGCG
Source organism: Pentalonia nigronervosa (assembly GCA_014851325.1). Taxonomy (NCBI): domain Eukaryota; kingdom Metazoa; phylum Arthropoda; class Insecta; order Hemiptera; family Aphididae; genus Pentalonia; species Pentalonia nigronervosa. The sequence continues at coordinate 44,242 of JACXSJ010001929.1, read as the reverse complement.
CACACTCTTCATATATACGTTATATTGTTATTAATCGTCATTGAATCAAGTATGTTCACGACGCATAATTCTGCAGTAGTTGTGCTATGGCGAAAAACCTATCCAGGATATTTGCATCTTGTGCGCGACGATGGGTTTGACGGGTGAAAAATTAACTTTTCGGTCAATCATAACTACTATTATACAGGCGCATATAGTTCCAGTATACAGGCTGTTTATGCATGTACATATTATTGTCATTATTCAATATAATATACAATTGCGTTCTGTATATCGTGATACAGATTAAATTTTTATTTTATTTTCGTGTGACTGTCCAACGGTTCGGGATTTTATCTTAATAGTAGGTCCACTTACTTGTAGAGCACATAATATCGTATCTAGACAAGAAAAGGTTGAATTATTATTAATCTAATACTCCACATCTTGGCGAATATGTTTATAAATTTGATTTTAAATGTTATAATTAATTATATTACATTTTAAACGGAGTGATTTTTAAAATTACGTGTATACACATCTACGTTTTTTTCTACGTGTCGTATCATAAAGTTTTAATGCAGAAAATTCGCGTTGATCGTCAACATCGAGGGTGGTTTCTGGTAGAAAATTTTATCTAGTTGGTAATAACTTAAGGCTAACAGTAGGAAATTCCCAATAGTTTTCATATTAATTGAAAACTCACTATTTTAGCTGTAATTTAAAAATATTAATCGTTTGGACTTGAAGTCGTACGAAATCAGTATAATATTTTTTTCTATACATAATAGAATTTAAATAATAATTTTAATTTAATAAATATATTTTTTAAATTAACTTTAGTAAAAAATGTTTAATACAAAGCTATTTACACCATTTTATATTGTTGCTTAATTTTTTACCGATAAGACATAAATTATGTGATGTTTTTGGCAAAAATAAGTTCAACTTGCTAAAAGAATAGGTATGCTAATTATAATACAACATTAATTAAGTCTATCTTATAGGCATATTATTTATTAATTGTGGAAGGATTTTGTATTTTTTGTCATTGCACAGGGGGCAAATATTTGGACATTTTCCTATATAATATGTATAGTGGTTTTTTGTAAGCACACTTTCCCATAATTATTTGCTTAGCGTTTGTTCGAATTATGATTGCTTTTGGACTTTTTCAAGTATTATTTTATATATTTTACAGACCACACTTATTTTTGAACATTCAGATTTTATACAATGTTTAAATAAATTGTTATACAAGTCCTTTTTTCTTTTAACGATATAGGTAACCATCGCGCGTACGAGTAGATTTTTATAATAATATTATATTATATACTCGTCTTACTATATAAACTATAAATTATGCCAGGAACAGCTCCTATTTTTGCATATAGGCGTATATTACGAATTATAAAAAAAAATTGCGTGTTTAGCCATAAACTCGTTGAAATTTTCCTAAAAGTGCTGATAACGTTTAGACCTCACAAGCTTGATTAATATATTTATAGAAAAATTGTGCAGAATTATATATTAAATATATAAAAATGTTTACCAATTAAAAACAAAAATATTAAAATGATGACTGATGAAAAAATTAATTTTATTACCTACCTATGTTTGATCTTAATTCTTAATATATTATTCCTACTGTAGATATATTATCTACATTCAATAGACTGCAACGATTATATTTGAGGCAAAACTCATAAATTATACATAGATATCTTCAACGCATGCAGACTAATATATTCAACTTTACAGGATTATCCTAAATCAGCATTTTATGCCTGCCTCCTATCAAAAAGCAAAATTGTAAATTTGTTCTTGTAGGGCACAGCAATTACTGAAAAAATACAAATTATATAATTACAGATACTTAAAAAAACATTTATAGATACGTAATATAAATACTTAATATTTTTGAAATGAACATTTTTTTCTACCTTAAAATTAACTTTAAACAGAGATTTATGGCATTTTCTTTATTTTTGTTAGAGATTAATTTTGTTGAGAATTGTATACCTTGTCATTTGGTGTAAGTGTGTAATAATTATAAATCAACTATTTTTCTTATTTGAAAGTTTGGCTAAATAAGTTATATATAAGTCATTAAGTCACAAGGAAAAAAAAATTTTAATCGTGAGAAAAAGCATCATCCATATACATATAAAGTATACATTCATAAATAAAATAAAATTACCATAATTTTATTAAAAAATTGATAGGTGTATAGATAATAGGTTTCTAGTTTTACTACACTTATACAACACCTATATACTATGGAATTAAATCGAAAGTTTTGTTTAACTGAAAATATATATCTTTAAATATATATATGCAAATTTAAATTATTTTAAATAGGTCATATTTTGAGATTTATGAGAATATCTATCTATATATGTTTTTTTATCATGTTTGTAAATTTAAAGTAGTAAATATATTAAATTAAAATATATTTGAAAATTTGTATTTTAGATATTTAAAATACAGATATTTTGAGAAAGTATTTTTAAATATTTTAAATATTGTAAAAGTGCATTTATTAAAAATATTTAAAAATTTTTATTTGAGTATCTACTCAAATTTGTATCTACTCTTTATTTGAATACTTTTACTCAATTACTTTATAAGACTGGTATTTGAGATAACTCATAAGGCCTATTAAAGAAAAGTTTTATGAGTAAGAACATAAAATACTGCCCACTGTGCAATAATATATACTAAATACACACTAGGCATGTTTCATTATAACATGTAACATTAATTTGCATATTGAATTTGCGTCAATGTGATGTCCCTGATATTGCTAATGCCCGGTGTTTGCAACCCAATCACCAACATTTTATACCTGTTTATTTCTAACATACCTGCTACTGCAATATAATGTTTATAACAAAAAGTTAAATTTTTGTTACCCCGTAAATATAGTTTTAACGTCACATCGAAACCTTTTCATAGTATTCCTTTAATACATTACTAGATAAGTAATAATAAGAAGAAAGTATAAAAACTAAAGTCTCAATGTGAGTGTTGAACTTCGGCCACATAGATTTACATACCATGGTATAGTGCTATACGAGAACTAAAAATCAAATACATATTTTTTATTCAATTATATGTACCCAATTCAATAACAAAATGGGTGTATGGGTATTATTTTATATTACTATATGAGAAAAAATATCGATTAATTTTGTCACTAAATATCTAACTTATTTATCTTTTTATTAATATAATTAATATTGTATAATTATATAACAGTTGTTGATATTACAACTTTCATGTGGAATTGGAAACATTAAACATTGTATAATATATAAGGCACAATAATTTCTGCAAGAGTTTGTGTAAATTACAAATTTCTATTTTAAATGTATAATTGATTTCCAAACAGTTTCTATAAACATAAAATCTCGTAAAAATATCTATGTTTTACATATAAATGCGCTTGTGTTGCCTATATAACCTGAACATATTATGTAATTTATATAAACACTTAGGCTTTATTGATAATTACTAAATATTGGCAAAACAGCTAAGGCTGAAGATTTTTGGCTAGGGATACTATTATGCTGAAGTGCATTGCAGTGCATGACGTCTTTTATTTTTCTTTTTTGAACTCGCGTGAGACATAAGTATATATTTTGTGCGGTTTTCGAGATATCAGTTCGGGTGTCTCGTTCTATTTAAATATACACATACACATTATACTGCTGCAGGTAATTAAACTGTGGCCTGAAACTTCTCACCCGATGTCGTTTAACATCCTTTAAAGGACCGAGACAAAGGACAAAGAGTCTTTGTTCTTGTGCTTTTTCGCCGACACATCACTGCTCGCGAGCGCTCGGCGGCGCTTTCAAATGGTGGATTTGAGATGTTTTTATTTTTTATTTGGAAACTACGTATACACGTTATGATTTTTTTATTTCCTATCAGAAGACGCAAAAACAAAAAAAATCAATTTGCAATAACTGTCGCCCTAAATCTCTTTTACTATCATTTATGTACAATTACTCGGTCACATTTCGACACTATATTATAATATTAATTTACGCCGCTCTTTGATGGCTGCACTCATCTTCCTTTGCCGGACGCGTGCAATTACTTTGACGACAGCAACTGCTGAGGGGAAAGGTGGAAAAAAAACTCGCCCATTGATGTATTGCGGGTTTGACAGGATTTTGTGGTCGCAATCTGCGTAGGTCCGTCGCGATTTATACCGCGTGTATATATGTATATGCAATAGTAATAACTTATAACCAGCTATAAATGTTATATTATTATTGAAGTTTCCATAAAACACATATGCATATAAAATTGCATTTTTTTAAAAAAAAGTTTATGACTATCCTCATTAATAGTTAATACATACCTAATTAATAGTTAGTCAGCTTGGGTTTTATATACTGCTAGGAATTACGATTTTAATATTCTATGTATAAAACGTAGAAACATAAAAATATGTTATATATATAAATATGTATATGAAAATGAAAGCTCGTAGTGAAATTAAACGCGTATTCAATTATTAGACTTTAAAGCTGTATCAGTAGTATAAGTTATACGCGTATATAGTCCTGCTGTTGCAGAATACGCAACAGAAACCGCGACTTGCACACAAATTATAATTATAGTATAATATGATTCATCCATTATTCCTCTCGATTCTACACTTAATTAGTTAAACTGCAGATGACGTGTACCGGTGAGTAAATCGTCACATTGCTGGGCCTTTCTAGTTTCAACTGTTGTGCCACACACGGATTACGGATGTGTGGGATACCTAATATAATTACATATCAGTAGCACTAGCAATATAGTGATGGCTAAATTACCCAAAGCGTACAATTATATAACGTTTAAGACTACACTTAATTTTTCGTTAGCTAGGTATGTGTGTATGCTAGTATAGTAGTATACAACGTTTGGATATGATTTTTTTATATGGATTAAAACTAAAGACTAGTTTTGTAACTTTAAGAGCAGTCTACATATTATTATCTCTATTTATTTTCATTCTCTTTTATAAGTGATGTAGATTAGGATTGTAGTAGGTTAAATAACCATTTAAGAAATATATTTTTTTTTCTATTAAAATCATAACTTAATCATTATATTTTGTTGTTGGTAATGAGAAGAAGACAGCTGACTCTATACTTTGATATTCAAAAATTAGGGTTTACGTAAAAACCAATAAAGTAAGAAAGTAAGAACGTTGATAATGTTTTATTATATTAAATATATTATACAGTGCAAAAAAAATAAGTTTTACTCTTCTGGTTAAAGCCATATAGTAGGTAGAATACTGCTATAATATTGGTATTACATTACAACGATACATAATTTTTTTTTTAATAATTTTTCGTTGTTTTTTTTAAACTTTTGGTACCTACCGTGTAACAAATTATAAATGTTTTATACCAAGAATTCATTTAAAAAAAATATTGTCTAATCTGGATGGTTTATTATGTAAAGGTAATTTTTATTTGATTAGTAATTTCCCTGAGCGGAAAAGATTAGGTTAGAAACGATGAAAAATTATCGGAAAGAAACAACTACAAAAAATGTCAGCAAGTGCAGTAGTTTTAATTAAGATTATAGCTCTATTGACTTCCATAATATTTTTCTAATGTAATGATTATTGGTTACTGATTTTAAAATTAAAATAATAAATAGTAATATATCACTTTCCTATATTTTTTGCCGATGCAAGACGAATGCTTATTGCCTATACCTATACTCATCCAGTCTCTGTTTTGGGTCTCGGATTTTTCAATTAAAAACGGTTTAAAATAAATACATTGGTGTCTAATAGAGTTTTTATGAATGCTATGTCGTTATTATTATAATACAATACAACATCAATGTGTGTGTGTATGTATAAATACAATTGCCATAAAAACATAGTTGTAACTTGTTGTAGAATTTAAAAATCTTCACACAGTTTATTATCTAAAGACCAACAAATAATCTATAATATTCAACGATGACACAAATCGGATTTGATTATTGCTTTTCTGGCGCCGTTTCTACTATTTATTTATTTTTTAACAATATTACCATTATGAAGAATTGTGTGTGTGTGTCATATATGTAAGTTGTATGCTGAATGAGTCATAAATATCATGGTCATGTCCCATATAAAATTTAAAGCTGTAAAAAATGAATAATTTATATTTTTATTTTTTATACTTATATATTATTTATATTATATACTATAATACAATAACCATCTTTATAAATTTATTATGTCGTTTGGTAAATAGTTACATGAGGATTAGGTTTTAAGAATACGATGTAGTTATACTTTAAAAGTTTAAATGCAATACTCATTTTTTCAACTTTTTATTTTTATTTTTTAAATTTTTCTGACTTTTTGCCACCTGAACTTAATGATAAGGACATTTAATTTAACTTAAATACAATATTATAAATTAGATAGATATGTACTATATAAATTTACAGTTTACAATATTATGTTTGTGAACTACTGGTATGCATTTAAGTACTAACAATATACAATATGTATTTGCTTATATAGCACGGGAGAGCATCTCCAACATATTGACATTTGCCGGTTTATCAATGGATATAATATTTTTAATCTTTGATAGTTTTGCTGCAATTTATTTTCTCAATTAAATTTTGTATTATAATTTGAACTTAACTTATATAGGCAATATTACTATAATATTTATTTTTAAAAGAATAATGTTTTTTTTTATCTATGATATTCAATAAGATTTTTCTAGTAAAAAAAATAAATTATCATTTATTGGGGGGAGGGTTAATATGAAGTTAAAAAATTAACCTAACCAATTAAAAAAACTCTATAAGTTTTAAACTTATTGGTAGGTACTATAAAAGTAAACCGATGTTTTAAATCTAATAAATATTTATTAATCTTGCTTTGATAAATATAGAGAATAAAATATTATTGTAATAATATAATATATTTTAATGATAGTTTATTTTAAAACAATATGTGTTTATTTTTAGGGAAAAGTTTCACGATCACCATTACGGTTTCGACGTGTCCACCTCAAGTAGCGACGTATAATAAAGCAATCAAAGTTACCGTGGATGGACCTCGAGAACCACGATCAAAATCTCGTAAGTATTTTAATATTAAATGATAAAATTCGATCTTACCATACTTGAAACTAAAATTATTTATAATTTTGAGCTCGAGTCTTACATGGTCAATACTTAACGACTATACGCTTTTGTTCATGTTTTAATGTTGCTTTTATTGAAATTGCGGAAATCGAATATTTTAGAAGATAGCATATGTTCGTCTGTAATATAATAATATAAAAAAACTATTATTTATATAAAAAGTTTTTATACTCTCGCAGTCTTGACTTCCCTCAATTACGTTCAGTTTAATTCCACTAAATTCCATTTATATGTGTACCTACATTTTATTGATATCGGTAGGTACAACAATAACACCAAAAAGCGTGACTTTGACGTGAATAGGCCCCGGAAAACCATGTGGCAGACCTCTGGGTAGTTTTTACAACTGTAAATAGGCTCAATTATCATCATTATATAAATTATTTAAACACGCAGACCAATTTGAGTTTCTTTACTATTTAAACGTGATCGGTGGATTCACAATAAAAAAGCAATATTAAAAAAAAAAATAATAATAATAATAACGTTAATCGATAGAACAAATGACAATCAAATATTTGTATGCATGTAAATAAGTTTTATTTTGGTCTATGAGAACCAATATATATTTTTATCAGTTGACGATAAATATTTTTTTTGCATTTCGGCAAAATATGCTGTACGTTTTCGTATCGTTGTACAATATATTATATTTTATCTCGACCGCTAACATCCGTGGGAACCACAGTGGTAAATTAAAATTAGACTATATTTTCTAAAATTTTACTACATTTAGTTATCATTTGTCCATATGTATACTAAAATAGTATAACATTTTATCTGCACAGAGTTAATATCATTGTAGACTTATATATATATATATATATATATATATCGTTATTATTAATTGTTTTATTATTAAAAAAAATTATGAGAATATATTAATAAATACTTTAATAAAAAACCAATTCATAGTTTTTAGAATATTTAGTTTGTTTTAAAACGTTTTAATTGAGGAGTGCGATTCATTGAACTGTAGTCTAGGTATGATAGAAAACTATACAATTTTTAATTTGTATTTTTGGTCATATTATATGATATTGAAACCAAAAAATGTGGTTATACTAGGTAGAGATATTAACGAATGAACTATGCATTTAAAATACATATATTATAAAGTGAAATATTTTTAAATGATTATCTGTAGTTATAAATGTCCATATTTATATTAGAAATGTTATGCTTTTTGTTTTTCCTGTACACCAAGGTCCCCCTCATCAGTTCCGCGGATTGGGCCTCGGTCAGAGGCCCTTTATGGAAAATGCTTCGTTTTCCAATCATTTGCGGGAGTTGGATACATATCGCCGAGTGAAGACCGAAGAATCACCCATCATCGAGCAGTCGTATCGGTCAACAAACAACCAAGGTCAGGCATATGCTTTAATATCGATTTTATTTTGGTTAAAAAATGCATCAAAAGTACGCCGCTCATATGTAATACATATAGTGAACCCGATGACGACCGCACTATATACAGGGCTGACCGCAGCTCTGAGGTACACCGCAGAATTTAAGGAGCTGCCGGTAGCTTTTTTCAAACATGATTAATCATGACTCTGGTTTACCTAAAATGTGTAGAATATCCGCGCGCTGTATATTAATGAATGAATCTAAGTAATCATACGTTAGAATGAATGAAACTGTTTATCTACAGAGAGAAAAAAATAATTTATGTATATTTATGTATTTTCAAAACCGCTTGTTTTTGTACTCATCATACTATTGTAAGGATTTACGTTTTTTTACTTGACTTGATTAATGATAATTATTCATTGATCATATATATCGAATAAAAATTATTGTAATTTTATTAAACGTTTAGCTTCAGCTATTGAAATGTACATACATAGGAAATACAGCAAAGTTTACTTTACATCAGTCAAATAATTTACTTTTTATTTTTTAAAGGTTTAATATTTACGATGGTTTTTAACCTACTTTTAATTAAATTTAAAAACAAATTATAACATTTTAAACACAATGACATTTTTTTTTAAATTTTAGGCTTACTAAAAATTACCTAATTACCTACTTAAAATATTCAACAACATAAATAGGTACTTATGAAATGTACAAAATTAAAATTACGTTATCGACAATAATAATAATTTATATTTATATATAGTAGCTCTGATCTATATATCTACCTAATAATACTGTCATATTATTTTGCATTCAATAGCGCTCAAGATATATTTTTCAGGTGTAGTAAGATATATAATTTTACCCCTTCTAAACTTTAAAATGTAATGGGTTTTATTTTGTTATATTAATTGATAATATCGGTAAATATTAAGGTACCAAGCCATCAAGGTATCCAAGTGACAGAATTTAATCATAAAAGTTACCAAAAAGTATCTAGGTATATATATGTTTCCAAACAATTTATAATTATTAAAAACATTTTCTTTAAATATTCTGCTCCTCTTATTTTTAATGTATAGCTACATCTAATGATAGGGTTGGGTTTGTTATATAATATACTCTATACCGAGTGATACATTTAATGCAAGACACATATTATTTCAAAAACTATAAATATTTTTTTAACATAATTTTAAGTCGTTAAAAACTATTTTTTCTATTTTTTATCGTTATTATATTTTAAAATTTTTACTGACCACATGCATTTTTAATTTCTTATTCAAAATCAAAATATTTTTAGAATTACTTCAATTAATAAAAATTGAATTTTTACGAGTAATTTATGAGTTAATTTTATAAGAAAATTAATTTAAATGATCAGAATAGAGATATTTAGTGGTACTCCATAAGACGCTGGTCCACTACTTCACTCATAAAAATTTTAAATACTTGTAAATTAAAAGTTATAACTAAATAACTACTTGTTCAAAATTCGATTTTATAGATTGAAATACTCTAAATAATATTCTGCTTAGGAATTTTAAATTAAAAAATGTATATATTGTCATTTAAAAGAGTAAAAACTTAAAAAATTTAAGAAATTATATTTTTTCCCAATTATGTATAAGAAATGTTTTCAAAAAAAATTAGTCTTACGTTAAATAGATCACCCTTCATAAATGCTTAAAATAGGTTTCTATCAACGCTGCAAAACAATATTATTAAAAACAAAAAATGTTTTATCGTTTATGATAGATAAAGAAGTGATTAAAATATTTTATTTTCGGGATATGACTTAAAAATAGCGCCACTATGGATATTATATAAAGGTATCTAAATCATTAATAATATATGAATAATATATTAAATAACAAACTGTTGATTTAAAGTTTAAACAGTTTATTTGTTGAAATATGTTTGAGAATAATATACTATATTTTTACGCGTTTGAAATTTAACTTAACAGTGATTTAACATGATTTATTTTCAAATTTTATTCGTTGAATCAATACGTCTGATACTAGGCTAAATGTATTTAGTGGTTTTTAATGTTCTTATGTAATATTATAGCCTCGCAGGTAAACACTATTTATTATTTATATCTTAATAAAATGTGTGTATGTTTTCGCTCATAGTTAAGTGTATCAATCAAACGATTGCTACCGGTTGAAACAAATTACCTTTGACAATGCTTGTTAGTTGTCAAAATTTTCTCACGCTTACATGTTGTATTTTTTTTTTTTGTGAGAGGTTATAAATTTGACACTGAAATCTAAGGCCCCTATAGACACCCTATTGAACACCGGAAAATGCGGTTTGACCCAATGGACCTCGCGGTGTTTGAAGTGCGTGTGCGTGTATGTTTATTATTGGTAAAAAAAAAAAAATAAGTCAATACGAAATATTACACCGTCTGTAACCAAGTTAACGTGCCCACTGTTGTGTGCTCTGTAAAACGATATCAAATATTTATTAAAGATCATAGATACTGTAAACATTGAATAATATGGGGTTTAAAATGATCTTATATAGTTAAAAACGAAACCAACAATGAATATAATATAAGCATGTATGAGTATATAACAGCTATATATACAATATCCAACAGGTGATATATAGGTACATTATATGTATAAGTATAATAAATCTTGCCATTGCAATATTATATTATATGTACCTATTACGCCGAACGTTAACGAGTTACGTTCTTTTTTTTATTTTGTAGGTAACGCTATTAAAATAGAATAAAAAGTGAGATGAAAATATTTAGACCCCGTTAACAATGTTTTCGACTATAGTCTGACAATAATAATTGGTACCTTGACGAATGCCGGATCCTTGGGAATCATATTGTTTCCGTGGGTATATATATATATATATATATATATATAGTCGTTAAAGTCTCCACTCAGTTATTTGATTATTATTTTTTATTTCCTCGGCGTTATACACAAACAAATACTTACAAAATCGTATATAATGTATAAACAGGGTTGATGGGGTTTCGGTAAAATTCAATAACATTCGTAATCCCCGGCCCGTCCTCTATAATCATACGTTACTGCAGTAGACATATATCATGTGTTGGAAACGGTGATAGAATCGTGACTATGCTACCGATATATGTTGTGTTCTCACTATATTATACATATTCGGTTTTTTTCTACATCTAATACGTACGTATACGAGAACAAAACATTGATTATAATATTTTATTTGACGTATACAAATATATTTATTTAAAAACGCACGGTATCTCCATCTGAAATATCCGCAATTATCGTTAGTAAAATATCTTATACCTATACACTGTAATATTAAGAACTATTATGATTGTATAGTTAGAAACTGTTGTATAGTGAGGAAAGAAATGAAAGCTGGGTTAACAAAATTATTATTTTTTTTTTATCACGTGGATGAATTTCCATATTGTTCAACTGCATAGAATGAAATAAACCGTGAAAAGCGGTTAAATCTACGTGTCGCCGTTCTACCTGGATAATTATTTGTAAACTTCAATTGTGCAACTCGTCAAAAATGTCGCTGAAAAGTGTACTAAAATGTAAATTATATTTTTTATATACATATTATTTGACAATACGTAAATTATCATTCTGGGTCAAAAATTGTATCGTTATTCTTATTTAAATGCGCTCCTGTAAACTGCATATTATACTTAATCAAAAATATCTTAGGTTATGTTTCAAGCTATTATCTTGTGTTCTATTATCAAAAATTGTCAATATGGTAGTTGATAATTAATATTATTTGTTATAAAAAAGAAAATGCATAGAATTAATTTACTCAAAATAAAAAAATCTGTTTTTTGTAAAGTCGATAGGTATCTACATTATAATTCTATTAATACCATTCTAAAGTAATTTTAGTTTAAAATATTTTAGTATTATTCGAAAATAAATTTTGTTATGGTATTAAAATACAAGGGAACAAAACAATAGATACGACCACTAAAATAATTAATTAATTTTATCGAATTTCATGCTTTAAAAGTATGATGATATTGGAAATAATATGTTTGCAGCGCAGTATAATAAAATTTCAATAACAAGTCAACATTATATAATATATTGATGCTCGAATTTATAGACTGAGCTCGTAACGTTTCATACAATTTTGGGCAATACAAAAAAAAAAAAAATAATCCCGTGTATGTTCAGTAGCTATATTATTATTATCATCATGAATTTGCCGTGCTAATATATAATATAATAGTCATTCGCGCAATTGTTTGCGGTCGGTTTCTCTAATCCATAAAATATATCTAATTCACTATTTAAATTATCATCACAGTGGTGCAGCAAAATAAAAAATAAAACGTGTGTGTGTTCCGATATCAAACTATCAAAGTATATAAGTAGTATGTAGACGTGTTTTTTGTTTTGAATATTTTTTTTTTTTTTTTTTGCTAAAACTATAGAGTTTATTACGACGGTAAAAACCACAAGGTCACCGCGCATTATGTATATAAGGACAAAAAAAGCTAATAATTTATAGATTTGTTTTTGTTCATTTCATTATTGCACTAGCTCTATGAGGGAAAGTACATATACACTTTGTGATAAAACATTTGTTTTCAATTAACCTTCTAGAGTTCTTGATTCCACTGTGTAGCGACTCACCGGGATTTCTTCGACTTTGCACACGATTTTAAACTGCTACACGGTATATAATAATATTGTTACGTAAAACTATGTATACTTATATTACATGACGCGCTTAACATAGTAATATTACTTATGACTATTGAGTATTTATCTGTGAATCGTGGTTGTCATGTCTAAAAAATCAACATTATCGAATTGGTTTCCAATATTTTATGCGATGAACATTCAAATTGGTTACCACTGGGATTTTTCCATATTATGTATATATAATACTACAACCGTTAACCACTAATACAATTTATATCAATCAGCACTATTACAACGGGGGCATGTAAATTCCACCGACTATCACCTTTTTAGACCTTTTTTTCATGTAAATTCCACCGGTACGTTTTCAATACCTGAAAAAAAAATGTAAACTTTTTAAAACAATTTAATTTTATAATTTTTATACATTTTTTTTTATTTTAATATCATACTATTTGAGTATATTTATATATATTCAGGAAGATACAAATACTATTAAATATTTTTATATTAATTTAAAAAAAAATTATAATTAACAATAATGATCAATAGTTGATTAATAAAATAATATAATTTACGTAATAGTATTGATTATAGCAATGTTTATAGTTATTATTTATCAAATTATATTTCAGAAATTGAATTGTTTTCAAAACGGCGGAACACTTTTTATTTCTCACCACCATTTTTTTTCACCGAACTTTAAAACCGTTTGTTTATAATACTTAAGTTATTTAAACATAGCAAAACTTTGCCACGTTCACTAACTATTTCATTCGATGTATTCATCTTGAAATCAACAGATGAATTTAAATGTACCTAATATATAATATTTTGTCGAACGCGTTCATATCGTGAACGATATAATATTTATCAGTCAGTATAACAATGTTGTTTAATAAGTCGACAGTAAAATTGCTGTGCAGCTATTCTAAAAACAGTTGTAATCGATAGTTTAACATCAGTAGAGTTTACAATTTTTTTTCAGGTAAAAAAAAAGTACCGGTGGAATTTACATATAATAAATTCAACCATAAAATTGATTACCTAAAAATTGATGGAATTTACAATTGACCATTACAATACATTAAAAAAAATATATTAATGTACCTAGGAATGGCGGGACAACTGCAGCATAGTAGTTCGGAGTAGGTACGCGTATTTTGTACACGTATATAATATATATTATATCTATATTATTATGTAAGTACTGATGATTGGAACTATTATTTAAATATATTTTAAAGATTTCTTACAGACATTTATTAAACCTTTAAATAATTGTGGTCTAACGCAAATAAAGTATATTATATGAGTATATATTTGGTTTTTCAAAACAATATAGGTACTCAAAAAACCTATGCGTAAGTACCAAAATACATTTTTTTCATAATTTACTGTTTGTCGTATTTATTTTGAACCTATTGTGTTCGTGCGTTGAAATTTCGTAAATTTTATTAGTAGTGGTAGGTAGTGCCAATAGTGGCAGCATGTATATACTCATATTGTACTTATTTACTACTTATACAAAAATAAATCTCATTGTACGTAATTTGTCCGATTTTCGCTGACGTTTCGATCAAATCTAGCTATAAAGCCTCGGCGGTAATTCGTCATAATACTGCGTTTTGGATGTATTATATGTAATATTATATTTAATGCCTCCTACAAAGTACGCAGTACAGCTATATATATATATACAGAGTGATTTAAAATTTACACTACAGTCATTTTATCACATAAATATTTAAAATACAGAAAAATGTATAATATAAAAGTTTCTTGATTTAGAAACATCTAAAATGATTTATGCATTTTATAATTTTTTACAATATTTTAGAGGGATTTTGGGCCGTCGACTTTAGACATTTATAAAAACTTTAAATATCTTTTAAGTATAGAGTTTTGCATTAATTAATGTTATTCGAGCACTAAAATGTATAAAAAAAATGTCTTCGTATTATGTTTGAAAAAATAGTATAGGTTCCCATTTGAGTTTCTAAAGTTATCCCTCTAAAACCTCCCTAATATATTGTAAACAAATTATAAAATGAACAAATCATTTTAGATGTTTCTAAATTAAAAAACTTTCGTACCATACAATTTTCTGTGTGTTGAATATTTATGTGATTAAATAGCTGTAACATATATATTCTGAATCATCCTGTATATGTAATATATAGTACGGTCGTACCATTAGCCGATTCTATTCTACTTACAACAACGTGTACATAATATACATTTAAATATATCTATTATAATGAAATACGATACCAGCTGCAGTATTATATATATATATACATACAATAACGCACTGCAGCAATGAGCTCGATAAATTGCAGCGTGCAGCGCACACGTGTCCGCGTGTATATATACCTATAATATTTATACATTACTACCTATATATACTTTGTATTTTTTTACGAAATCATAAATCGTTTTCCTCGAAACGTATAATTCGTCCGTACCCATATATATATACGCGTATATTACGATACGTAATATTATATAAATGTGATATTCGGTCGTGAAGTCGTGAAGCAATCAACGGCGCGGAGAGGAGTCATTGCGCCTTCTAATACAGGCGCGCCTATACCTATGTATACCATATCTTTCCGTCTGCCCCGCGTCCGAATATAATACGCGTACACGCCGATCCGTCGTGTATATATAATAATAATATTATATTATATTCAAATAACAGACGCGTGATTATGTGTAGCGATAATTTGTGATCTCGTATATATACAAACGACTCGAACGATGGTCCGCTGAGATTCGTGTGTGATTGCCGGTTTCGACGATGGTAGTCTAATAAGATCCGGCGGGCACGTCTTCTGCAGCATCGCATGTACCTGCAGTATAAATATGTATGTATATATACTCACCCTAAGTATATATCATATGTATATATGTGTGTGTGTGTGTGTGTGTGTGTACCTTCGTCGAGTTCTCTCTCTCTCTCTTTTTCTCTTTCACACACACACACACACCCTCACAATCACTCTCTCTCCCTCTCCCCGATTTGTTTTTGTTTCTCCTGCTTGTACACTGCAGCAGCAGCAGCAGCAGCAGCGTGCAGCGTGCTGGGTGTATTATTATTATTCGACGTTTTTTTTTCTTCGTCTTCTAATTTCGCTTCGTGATTTCTTGGTGTCTTGCTTCTATGGATCTCGACGGACCGTGAACGCGTTATGGATTCCCCACCCTCTCCTGTCTCCCTAACCATTCGTTTACGGATCAACGGTTATCAGAAACAAAACACGTCTTTTTTTTTCGTTCGTTGGTTTTTTTTCATTTCCAATGCCGATTCGACTTCCACCGACCGGCTGTAAAGTAGGCACTTCCGGTTATGCGTCTCGTCGTAGTCTGTAAACTGTACACATTATTATTATAATAATATATTAAACACCAGCCACGGTGAACTGCAGCCAGCAGGGTGTTCGCGCGTTCCAAATCTTCACTGTCCGTGTAAATCATATTGTAATATTATGTAGATACCTACCCATACATATTCTGACGAGCACTGTACCGTCGTCGTCGCTGTGATGGTGATGGAAGATGGTAATTGGTAACAATACTATAGTCTCGTCTGCGGAATATGTTCTATTCGTATATTTTGACGACTGTAGGTATATTTAAATATTTCTATTTACTTTATGTTAAAACATCAATTTACATTATTCGAGGTCATAGATATGACTAATAGTTTGATTAATAAAACTTTTACAGTAACCCGTAAACCGAATGTCGATATTGATATTCCGTTGATCACCTGAAAGTATAAATTGTATATCAAAATAAAATTTTGGCTATTTATTGACAATTGCAGGTAAATATCAATAAATTAATTTGATGATTCCATTATACTCTTAAATCATGATTTAAGTACATATGGGCTATATATATCGTAATTAATTGGTTTTATAAACGATAAACATACTTATACGTGTCCCTCCCCCCCCACAAAGAGGCCAGAGTATTTTTATTATAATATTAAAAAAAACCTCTGAGAAATTATTTTATTTTTAACTAACGAAGGATTGAAAAGTTAATTTTTAAGTACCTATACAATATTATTGTTTTAAATAAATGTTTAAGTAGTAAAATAATTATATTATTGCTATGGATATTTTTTTTATAAGCTTCTAGCGTTAGACTATTTTGATAGTATCACTATTTAATAAATTAATTCTTTGTTTAAAGAAGAGGGGAGGGGCTCGACATATTATGGCCCTAGAATCACCAAATTTCACGTTAAACCATCACTGCTTTTGTTATATTTTAGCATTTGTAGATTCATTTTAAACATCCATGTGGTCAAGTTGGAAAGTATAAATCAGTGTTTCAAAATGAATTTAAATAATATTTTAAGTTAGATACAATATAATAGTTATAGGTAACTTACTTATTGAACCAAAAAAAAAAAAAAAATACATTAAAATTACCATTCTAAACGTGTAACATGACAAATATTTTAGCGTTTATTACTTCTTTTTCTAATGTAATTTAATTAAAACAAAATGTTTTCATGATCTGAGATGGTTAATTTATGTTAATATTTTAAAAGTAGTTTTGAATTATGAATTTGGAAATTGGAATTCCCATTAAATATTCATATATAACTAGAAATGTAAGTTTTAAAGTGTAGATAGGAGACGGATGTGTATACGATTACAAATACAGTAAGACATTCTGTATATATACTTAATGGTCTATCAAATATATTAGTTATACAATGAGTCAATATTTGTACCTAATTTTAATTTGCATATAAATATTTTATAATATTACCTACTTATTAATGACTATTCATTTTTAGTTTACAACACATATTACGTGAATAAACAAAATAACGACAAAACATAAATCCAACAGTTTTTATAAAAGTATAAGCACCTATTTTAAACGAATCAATTGAATAAAGTTTTTCCTTCAACCCTAAAACTTATTATACGCGTTGCTCTCTATATTTACGAGAAACATAATAATATTGCGTTTCCATTACTTTGAACACACCACATTAATACATTATAAGGTAAATATTTTATAGCCTATACTATAATAATTATTGTTATGGTTTATTATCCGTAGTAATTTGTTGAGTGGTAAAAAGTATGAACGCATTGATTTATGCACGATGTAAACCGATTGAAAGACTTTGGAATTTTCCTATATGAATGAAAACACCGCAACGTTTCTGTATGAATAATACATCCAATCTCTGCACGATCCGCATCATATAATTAAATAACAATTAATTGTTGCGCGCGCGAGTGTGTCTTTGACAAAAAGTTGACATATCTTATACGTACGCCAACTTGTCCGCGGCGAAAGGGTGCATATAGGGGATGAGTATATATAATATATGTTATAGCCGGGTGTGGGTGGCCGGGCGACGACGCTGATGCTTTTCCAGCGATTTAATAACGTTTTCCGACGTACAACAATACTTAACCCTCAGCTCGCACGCCCCCGGAAATAATAATAATTTTCTCTGGAATGCGTATTATATGTATATAATGATATGGGCTGCGTCGTCGTACATTCACAGCTAATAAACAATATCCATACGCTAGCAAAACACAGCCGGCAAAACGTCTTATATATGTATACGTTCTGGTATTTTAAGTCGTGCCATATTACTGTGAAACTTATAATGTTTGATCATAAAAATTTGCCACAAAAGGTACTATATAGATAAACTTTTACAACACAAAAGTTTTTATTTTTTAAATTTATTTATTTTTTAACATAATTTTGTTATTAACAGTTTATTTCGTTATAATATAAACTGTATTGAAAAATACTGAATTTCTTTTTAAAAAATTCGTCTATTAATTCTATTTTTTCTACATTGTGCAACTAAAACTTTATCGGATAGAACTACTTTTATTTTTAATCGTGCTCCATCACCCTCACCCTCTCACCACACACCAAAGACCCTTTTAAAGTTAGTATTATGCAATCCTGCAATTTTTTTGTTCATTATGACATTTCATCTCCATGATGTTTTTATTCCAAAAATGAAAAAAAATAAATTATGATAGTAATTAATAGTCGTTGTACGGTATATTGTTATTATTATTGTCACTTAAGTTTCTAAGCTATATAACGTTGCTATCAGAGGTGTCATTGCACCGTGACCGCGGTATTATATATACCTAAAGTGTATCGACTGACGGACCAAAATAAGAATAAATTACACTGATATTCAGCTATTATACTGGACTGTTAGAAATTTAGAATATCATTATTACCATCAATATGATATAGCCGATAATATAGGTTGATATATATAACGTACACAGAAACAACGTTTAAATGTTTCATTGATTACGGTGTCTTATAGACTATTGACAGGATATTAATAAAATAAATGTCTAAAATTTCCACGTTTCATTTAACGACAATCGTCGAGTAAAATCGATCTGCGTTTCTACTGATGGCGATACGGTATAAAACTACCAATAGGTAATCCAATTAAAATAATAATCGTCCAAGATGACTCCAATAGAACAGTTTCAGGAATAATTCAGTCGGCGCTATCTTCGTACAGTGACATAGGTATGATATTTATCTCTTCAGTGTAAATCTTAGGAGTATTGTGATGTAATTTCATGCAAATAGTAATTTTTTTTCTATCACTTTTTTGAAAATCGTCAAAATTTATATCTCAGGCATCACATTTCTTTTTAAAATTTCTTTATTGAAAATTTGAATTTAAAATCCAACCATAAATACTGTGTGTGATATATTATAATACAATTATTGTTACATCTATGCCCAAAACACCACTCGTCATCTCTAAACTTAAATGTGATTGTGACACTGTGACAGAATTTACATGCGTTGGTTCATACAATAGAAGTTATGAAAAATTATGAATGCAAATTAGTATCAGTGATGTGTGTTTTTGTTTTATAATGTTAATTTTATTGTTATTTTATACTGTGACACTGTGTAATAGTGATAACTATTGCAGCTTGACATATTCGTCGTTTGTAGATTTAAATAACGTTTTAATAGATGTCATTTTTTTTCTATTGTATTTTCTTTTTAAATAAGTACTCGCATAGGCATAATAGTTAGATTTTGTGAGTTTATCAAAAATGGGTAGTTCAATAGATATTTTGTTATTATTCAAATGATTTAATAATTCGAAAAAAAACAGTAATTATATATTAAGTAGTTAGTTTTGTTACAATAACGTATAGACAGAAGGTGCAGATAGATGCACGTGTTAATTAATAATTAGACCATTTAGTTTGTAAGTTTATACTGAAAATTGAAATACAATACCACATTTTAATAAATACTATTTAATATTATAGCTACTAAAGTGACTTTTTACTACATCGAGTATTGATGTAAACCTTCTACGATAGATTTATAGTTAAATTATCCAGACCACAAACAGTTTCCGTTATTTAGAGATACTATTGTTATAATATGAGAATAGTGTAAAAATATACATACATTTTAATTTTTTATTTCTTTCTGTACAATTGCTTACATATTTTTATATTATAAAACTGTATACTTGTTTAAAAAATTCAACGCATTACACAATTACTAAGAAAATAGTGTAATATTTATTTTCTACTACAATTTATTCTGTTTAATCTTCACACTTTTTCTTCTTTCAACTGATATTTTTAAATACGTACACACCTTACACACATACATAGATCAATAATGTAATATAAATAGGGAAATATTAAATTTTAAACGTATTGAGAAAAAAATGTAAAAATTATTTTTTTTCGGCATATAATATAAAACATAATATTCAAATCATAGCGATATTATGACACTAAAGGGATTTGCCTTATGATATTTTTATTATATTATATTATTATTAAGATGAACATTTCTGGAAACGGGGAATGTTTCCGTATAAGTCAAGCTCATGTATGGAAATAGAGAATATTTCTTCGAATAAATAATTTAATGTTTATTTTGTAATGTAATTTATTATATAATGATCATTATTATACATATATCCTATAAGATTCGAATTTTTAGTCCTGATTTACAATTTAAACTAATTACCTATGCTAGGACATAATTAGGTAGAAGGGTTACGCATGAACATTTTTTTTAAAAGAATATAGGAAATCCGTCCCCCTGCGTCTTCCTTGATTCAAACATTACTCGTCACCTATTATAGAATGAGTATTGCGTTATACAGTATATTATTATACGGTAGATTATAGTAGTATTATAACTATCATAGGTACAAGGTAAACTCATTGTATATCTTGCTATTATAGATTATCCAAAACGATTTTCAGATGGTAGTAATAATACAGTACGTTTATAGGTTATAGCTTAGTATATTATACATATAATGAAAATATTATGTTCCCTGGAATTTGCTCGCCGTAAGTCTACCACTACTGGTTAATCGATCCGTCCGTTTCGTATACAATATTATGTATAGACATTTGCGCGTTTATAGTTATAACATATGATCAAATTTAATATTATTATCGTGCATATTATACTATAAAATACGAACTGTCTGCACCATAGTATTATATAATATCGTATCGTCGCGTGGTGTCATCGGGCGCGTTTCGAAAACAGCTAATAATATAATATCGAGAAAATTAAAGGGCGTTCAAACGGTGACCAGTTTGTGTGACGCGTGCAGTCACATCGTACGGGTTGTATATATATATATATACGGCGGCCGGACGACTATAAGGGTGGTAGGGGTATATGTTGTGTATAGGTATATATACAACGTCCTGGATCACACAGTTTTGATATATATATATAGTAGCCAGAGTAGTATTAATTAATAACGTTGTCAGAGACACACATACTCCTTTCGGTGGTGGTTGGCGGTCGGGGTGGAGTGTGGATGGCGCAGTATCGTTACGCGGCGGCGGCGGCGGCCCCGGGGGGTTGGGAATTATTGCGAGAATCGGTCGCCACGCGTATCACATGGTCGCGCGCAACCTGTGACAATCGCCCGCCGCCGCGCCCGTAACGTTATGTGTGCGAGCGTGTGCGGCGGCTCCTGACGTTTCGACGGCGGCGTCGCGTAAATTAACACCACTGTCAACAACCGAAACTTATTAATAACTTTTCGATTTGCCCGGACCGCCCGCCGGATTAATAGGGGGCGCGGCGTCCCCCGAAGTGTCAAAAGGGCGCACGTTTTCGAAACTTTGGATTTTCGCCGTAATATAATATTTTAATAATAATAATACTAACATTATATTATATCCCTCCCGCGTTTTTTACGCCATGTTAAACTTTCATGGGCACAGCGAAATGTAATCGTATTAATCATACACACCGAAGTGTGTATACTTGTATATTTTATTTCTTAGGCGCTCATGATTTGTATTTTATATACCTATATACCTAGGTTAATATATCTACACGCGTTTTCGTCAAGTAATACTAAATAATATACAACTACACTACGCTGTTACGCATTTATTTGTTCAAAAATATACCATGGGTTGCTGCAGTCCGACAACTGAAACATTAGATGTTTTTAAAATTATATATAATGTATATTAACGTTTGGCGAAATTTACCCAAAAAGAAACTGCTAGCTCTCATCCTCTCTTCCCTTAATACGGTGACGATGTCACGCGTATACTTGTGACGTTTGGTGCTTTTTACTATAACCGTATAGATTTTAATCTCTCCAGACTTCCGTATTAAATCCAAATAAGTGGTATTAAAAAATAGCTACCCACATTTTACTGCATCCCTTAAGTACTACTATAATACTATTACAAAAATTTAGGAAAATAGAAATTCACCTGTAGCAACGTTTATTCTAACACGTGTTAACTGAAAAATAATATGATAAAAACATTATTGCTACCTACCTATAGGCATAATAATCAATACAGAATCTATCATTTATGGTACAATACTTGCGTCAAACCATATCCTATGTAGTATGTATGAAATATAATTTTACTAAAAAGTTTTATAGGTACCTATATTTGAAATAAGTTAAGGATAACTGTAATTTTGAAAGTAATTGATTTTTTGTCATTCTGAGTTCATTAATCGTTGATGGTTTTTGGGTATTAGTAAGCGTAAGACATATCACCAATTCGTTATACGCTCGTATATTACTTACAATATGTTTTTACACTCTTACGTTATTGGTATCAAATCATTGTAAATATTATACATAATATTATTACCATGTCACAAGGCCACAATAAAGGCGGAATTAGTAAAAACGAATTACATTATTAAATTAATCATACCTATTACATCGTTAAAAACGATTATTAAACAGCACAAGACAAAATCTACAGGAGTACAGGCAATTATTATTATCATTGTATATATTAAAATAAATATTTGCGTTCTGTGAAAATATAGTTTTATAAAAATATTACGATTTCCTGCAAATGTGTATTGTTTAAATAATATATTATATTTTATACTTTCAAAATAAAAAAAACCGGCGAAATCACTGTGCTGTAAAGTAATTTAATTCAAACCTTGGGCTTCACAATCAAGATGCTATAAGATGTGATTATTTTAAGTTTGAAGTAGTGATAAATAAAAAAAAATGCCAGCGGCACGTAATGTTCTCAAGCGGTCATCCCCATCCAAGTACTAACTACGCCCGACGTTGCTTAACTTCAGTGATCGGACGAGAACTGATGTATTCAACGTGGTATAGTCGTTAATAAGCATATTAGGTTAATTTTTTTATAATTTATTTATTATGAATAAAAATGAACAATACATTTCTATGCATATGACAATCATTTAAATAATAATAAGCATAAGTTTAAACACTAAATAAAGTATATATTTTTTTTTTAATTTGATGTATATAATATTAAATTAAATACATACAAAAGTGGGAAAGTCGTTCTGCTGTTTAGTTGGTTTCAACACTTTCGAGTGTATCTCGTCATTGAGTAGTACACTGTAATGAATGTGTTAAATTTGAATTCAATGACATAACATTGCATTCGAAAAACGATTTTGAGAGGAAACAGTACGTCAGTGTTAATTTCTAAAAAAATATTATAATTTATTTATAACTAGTAGTTATTTATTTTTCTATTAGTAATACGGTATATTAAACTAATTGTTGTAGAAAATATTGCATAATATATTATATAATAATGTACTAATGTAGTATTACCTATTATTCTATCAATTTACCTATTATTGAGATTTGTGATTAAATTTTAACTCAAATATTTAATAGAGAAGTACCTTAGAACTGCATAAATAAAATCATAGTACAAATTGTAAGTAGGTAAAAATGTATAGATATTTTGCAAATTGCATTATATGTAGAAGATATAAGTATACATAAATACGTAAAGGCAAAAAGTTACAAGTACCTGTAATTAATATACTTTGAATTAAAATAAGACAACTAAAATCATTTAAGGATAGATTGTTATTTTTTATTTAAATAAACAATTTCGTTCAATTTCCAACTTCAAATGTCCATGGAAAAAAAATTGCATAAGTATTTTTGATATTTTTAGATTTAGGTAAAAATAATTTCTGAGGAACTTTATAGTTTATATTATATTTTCGAGTCTGAACTATTAAAACTTGAATTTTTAACTAAAAAATAATTTACATATCAATAAACATTATTTGTATTTATTGCCCTATATAATGTTATGTAATAATTTTTATGATTACGTCGCGGAAAATTCGTTATTTTGTAGAGGAACAATATTGTGGATATTTTATAATCTGGAATCGGACACACAAAACAAGTTTGACCGCAGTTAATTACATTTTGTTAAAAATACGTTTTTGTATCTCATATTACTTAACGTTTTAATTTTCGGATATTTGTTTTCATTATAATATTGTATTGATATCATCATTATAATCCCCATTATTAAACGAATGACGGAATGTTTATATTTTTAATTAACATTTTATTCAACAACAGCTAGGTTTATTATATATCACAAAAAATGATTTCTTCGTTTGATTATATACATAATTATAGCCGAAAATCGCCTATTTGTCATTAAATTGCAATACAAATAGGTCCGAAAATAATTATTGTCATATTTTGCTGTTATGTATTTATTTTGCCGCTTCAATTTCTTTAAAATAGTATGCCGCCCTAAAGCAGCGCACAACTATTGCTTGTACTTTAGTGACGGGCCCGAATACAACATCAACAGATTATTAATATGTATTTATTACAATTTATTATATTAATTATCTATATTTAATAAAAATCTATGTTTAATATTTTTTGCTTTTATTCGCTTTCTCATTTTTAAAAACCGCAAAATTTAACAACATAAATGGTAAAAATATATATTATATATTTGTATACTTTTTTGGTATTAAAAATTAACTCAAAAAATGTTGCATTACTTTTAAGCCAATGCATTAAGCAGCGCAAGGGCAAATAATGAACCAAATTTAAGTCAAATCGATAAAAACTCAAATCAGTGGGTCAATAAATTCATTATTCAATATCAACTGTGTTGATTAATCTTAAAATAATTTGTTGACACTCCCCGGCCTTGTTTATGTGTAGGTAGCTATATATGGCTATATGCCTATTGCCTATATGAAATATATTTTCATTTAATAACGAGAATACACCTTAAATATTATTGTTATGTTTGCGATGAAATCTTCATATAGGTTGTAGCGTAGACTAAGACTTATTATAATTTAACGATTTGACTATACTAATATAAGAATAACAGAAATAAGGGTCGTCGTATTTCCGTATTTTTGCCAGAACTAAACTACTTCGGCGCACACAGCATAATATAATATAATATAGATCGGTGGTGGATGATTAAACTTATATGTATATTATTATTATCAGCACCGTGTTTACCGTCGCTGCGTTTTCCCGCGTGTTCACCGGCAGAACGATCACGTTCCGTCTAGAAAGTGGCCCTTTACATTGCGGTTGGGCGCTCATCAACCGTAACAGACCAATCGACTGCTTCTAATATTATTATTATTATTATTATATTATCACACTAGGTGTATCATAACGCATACGATTATATATATATAATACATAGTACATATCGTACCGATATACGTATGTACAATTTATATACTGTAGGTATAATAATATAATAATAATAATAATTTGTACTTCTTTTCTGTTGGAATAATAATGCGCATCAGAAATAGTATATTATATGCGTCTGTCGACCGGAAATCGATTGTATATTATATACATCACGCCTTGGCGTATATAGTGTTATACATGTATAATAGGTATATGATACATATATATGCATATCCACCATATAATAGTGAATACACCTAATGCTATACCTCCTACCTATAACCTATATCTATCTCCTATATAATTCTATGCATACCTATATAATAAGTACAGACATATTGCATCTAGAAGTTATCGCCAGCGTGCAACTAGTTTTTGCGAAGCTCTGGTCGAAATGCATTCCCCGAGGCCCTATAAATTATACGACAAAAACACAATAATTATAATCATGGAATAGGTACTCCAAATCTTATACACCATGCGACCTGAATGAATCAGAAATGTGGTATCGTTTTGTTTAAAATGTTAACTTGGAAAATCTGCAGGGTCGTGCGCTGGTGGCCGAAGTATATTATTATTCTTATAGAACCGTATTAAAATGTAAATTAGAACTGCGAACTTTAAATCCTTTAGTATTTAGAATATGTGTCAATGTCATTTTTGTCTTTGTTCAAAAGTCAAAACATAGGTGATGAAAAGCTCTGACTGAATTGCCACAGCGGTGATATTTATTATTTCATTATATACCAACTATTTTTGTGAGTTAAAGTTAAACTGCGCAGTGATCATTCGTTGTTAGAGAATAAAACACGATGTATCAATAAATCCAGTTGCGCCTAACTTTGAATATAGTGGTCAGGCGAAATCAAAATTCAATGGCCACAATTAATATGTCCGACCTTTAGTGATAAATATATAAATAATAAATCTATTACATATTGCACGGTTTCAGTGTGTGGCGTATAGACGCCTAACACAGTAGCCACACACAATAAAAAGTGATCAGTCCACAGCCTACACCGATCATATGGGACCCGGTGCCACTAAATAAATCACACAATGTGCAAATGCTACAGTAAATTATGTTATATCGATGTAAAACGTTATCGTTGGTCACCATTAACGTTTCGTTTGTCTATAAATATAGGGATTATCATGATTTTTTAATGAATCACGCTGATAACTATATGAAATGGGATATGTTGATAATAATCAGATATACGATACGTAGGTATTTATGAATTATGATTACACATTTACACAAGCTGTTAATCTATGACTGGACGAGATAGGTTAAGGTAAGCCTATTACCAGCATTACCTATAATTAAGATTTAGATTAAGAATAGACAGCAAAAAGTTGTGATGTTTGAGTAAAGTTGGCCAGAGGCATTCAATCAAAAATGGATAGTGCTCCAATTTGTTGGACATTTATAAAGCACTGTCCAATTTTGTTATACTTTATTGTCGTTGGTAGAACTTTTCTCTTTAGAAACTTTAATTCAACATTACAACTTTTCGGTTATGAATTTTTTTTGATTATAAATTTCGGTTTTGATTTATTGGACATTATTAGATCATTTCTCAATTCTATTGGAGTTAATATTTTTAGTCAGTAGAGCTTTTTTCATATTTTTTGTGATTTATTTAAATTGCAGTACAACATATAACTTTCAAATAAATTGATGTTGGTGCGAGTCAACTTAACACGCACGGAGTGTAAAGTTTACTATTTAATAATATTATATTATTATTTCATATGAAATTATTTTTTGCATACTGTCTAATATTTCCAAATATTTTAATAAATATAATAAATTATAGATGTATATTTTTGATACTATTTGAAACAATAAAATAATTTTAACAGTTTTAACAAAAAAAAAAAAAAAATATGAACAAAGGCTAAAAAATATGTGTTTAGAAGTAACAAAAGAATCACAAACCATAGATTTTTTATAAAATCTATCATTTTTAAATCGACAAATTTTAGCTATTTTTATTAATTATTAATTATATTTTATTTAGACAATCTTTTATCTTTTATATATAATCTTATTTTTTTAAATTATTTTAATAGTAATTTTTATTGTTTTAAGTAGTTCAACTAATCAAAAATATGTATATCTATAATTTATTATATTTATATTTATAAAAAAAAAATTATATATTTTATATTTTGTTTAAAAAAAATAATTTCATACTAAATAATAGATAATATTATTAAATTCAATATTATTAACTAGTAAACTTTAGAAAAAATGGGGAGGGAATGTCCTACTACACCAAAAACAGTTGGTGGGGGAGGAATGTAAATGTCTGGGAGAAAATGTCCATTTACCTATTTTATACTGTTTAAATAATAATTACCTTTGTCTATTTGGTCAATAATGTTATGCCCACGGTGAATATCGTTTTTTCCGTCAATTACCTTAACAAATACGACATATAGGTATATATAAATATCCCTGCACATATAATTTTTGATTTGTATCATATATATAAATAATATATATATATATATTGGTACCTATATTTTAAAGATAGTGTACTTATCATTATTATCATATTGAGGTCAAGACGAGGGTGTTTCGTCACGCGTAAACCCCGCACGCAAAACGGATGAATGAGTGACGTAAAAAATAATAATAAAAACCAGTTTTTACTTTTTTGTTTCGTTTTTGAGTCATCCTGGCGCTGACGACTATCTGTATTACACACAATAATATTATCATGATCGTCATCATTCATCAGCAGCAACACCGTGTGTGTACATATTTACACGCATATGCGGACGTTACGTAACCCGCAGTAGGTGTGTATATATTATATATTAGCAGGTTTATATATATTATTATTATTATGTGTGTACGCACTCTATTTATATATATACACTTGGTCCGCATCGCAGTCACTGTCGCAGTCTCCGACGACCACCGTCGTCGCGTTTAATGCCCTCCCCACCCCCTTCACCCTCATAACTTCCAGCGCGTTGGAGATACGTACGGATTAATTAACGCGATGGGAATATTGTTTGATATAATTATAATACGATGGAAAAAAAATTCAATCGTGTAACATATTATATATATATAAAATATATGGTATATATATATTGTATATAATATATGGTCAGACAGGGGAATCGGAGGGAGACATGCAGACACGCGTGGAATATGAGAACGGTGCACACTATACGGTATTATTATTACTGTACAGGTATACGCCGACTGCAGGATGTAATGAATAACGAGTATTTACGTATAGTGAATTGCGAGCATATTATAGGCAACACAGATAATCGCTGCGTGTGTGTGTATTAAAGAGGTGGTGCAGTTTACGAAATCCAAACCATTTTGCGATGACTTTCTACATGATATCATATATATATTATGTGTATGTAGGTGCACATTTATTTTTGCGGCACGCGGCGTATACAATAATATAATAATATAATATATAGCTAACGACATACGTGAGTGTATAATATTTTTTATTTTAAAAACATTTCCATTCAAGGCTCGGTCGAAACCCAATGAATCGAAGAAAATAACGAAACGACAGTTTCTTTTTAAAAATGAATTTTTTTTCTCCGTTCAACGAAATAATGAATGGTAGTATAGGTATGTATGTATACATACGTTTGCAATATGATTGTGTACACGTATTATATTGTATTAACCAATCGCCCTTGTGTTGTTCCGGAATTCTGATCAGACAAATTCGTTTTTCTTTTCGTACGACATATTTTTTATTTTTTAATATTAAATATATATTTTGATAGTATATAGGTAATAATGTGTAAATGTGATTGCGTTTGATTCTACTGTACGTGATTAATTTGACGTCCGAATAGTCTGTCCGACATTTCGGCAACCTCGTTCCATAATCGTTTTTTAATCAAAGTGTTAAGTAAGAAATACGAGTAATAGAGAAAAAATGCAAATTTTTTCTAGTATGTTTAGTTGCATATAATATTATGTACCTTCGTAGCACAATATTTACAATCATTTTTACTGGAGCTAATAATTTTCATTGTAAAATATACTCCAAATCTATAACACTGAAATTCTATAAAACACTGAAACACTGGAGATAAATATGTGGGACTGAAAGAAACTATCTTAACCTTAAAAAGGTTATAAGGAAATTTTCTCAGAAAATGTCCAACAAATATCATAAATTGAATAAAAATAACATCAAACGTGATACATTTTAGATAAATAACATCTATTGAAATTAATTGAATGTATGCCTGACACTTAGATTATATAGTATAAATACAGTGATTTTTTTTAAACGTAAAATATTTACAATACCTACTAATTATTTATGATATGTATAATATTAATTATTATCATATCAATAAGATTATTTAGATAAATTGTTGTTTATTTTAACAACTTCTTATAATTATAAATTATTTTATTTTACATAGGTAGACCACAAATATAATATAACGATTAGATTAAGTAATTTCTTTGAAAGTTCGCAAGTAATCTATTTACTCCTATTTATATGGAACCAAATATTTATGTATATATCATCGGCTTAAAGCAAAAACTCACTTACGGCAAAACAGCAATATTTGATAAATGCGTTTTAGTTTTAAAAATTGTATTTAACACAGTTAGAAAATTTTGAAAATACTGAAAAAATAGGTTTTAACTAATAAGTCGATGTTTAATCTCCCTACACAAATTATAGACTTGAAGTTTATAAACAAGATGTCGTGATAAAAAAAAAAATCGAAATTTCACTGTTAATGAATTTTTGCTCTAAGCCGACGATATAATATCAGTATTTATTTCAATACTAAATTTAATTTAAAGAAAATAATTTATAGCGCTGATCATAGCTGAATCCAAAAATTACAGTATTTACATAAGAATTAATTCATCTAAAAATTCGAAATTTAACTATTTATAATTTATAATTGTAAGACAATTAAATTTTTTTTTTAAAAACCTACAGTCTAAGTTAACTTATAAAAAGTGTTTTTTCTCGTTGTTAAAAAATTTGAAAGCTCAAAAATCAAACGAGATCCATTTAATTTCAATAGTCCATACCAATTCTCATAAACGCACGACTTAGTCATAATACCAATACTATATAGTTTATCGTAAATGTATAATATACTTTTGCAAATTTGTTTTAAAATAATTTGTTTAAATTATTTATCTGTTATTGATGATGCTGTTGCCGGTTAGTAGTTGACTATATCATAAAACATAATGTTAGCCTATATATGTGCAATTTAATGTACGAGCTTAAAACACCTCGAACACTATTATATAATATACAATATTATAATATACTACTGTATAATAAGTGTATATTTTTACCTATTAGTGTCAAGTGTTTTTGGGTTCATGTATTGGTAATCGTAATTGTACGTTCGGTCCAAAATAACATTTTACATTTTACAAATAACGTATTTAGATGTACATTTTTTTCTTATTGCCGTACACAATTTATAAATAATATATGTAGGTACCTATCTATCCTATTATGCGTTTCTCGTCCGAGGTATAATTTCGGTTAATTACGGGTCACGGACAAAATATTATTATATAGCTGCGGCCAATTACCCGAACTGTGTGGAAGAAAATAAAAAAAAACAAATGATATACACAGTTTATAGTGATTCATCGAACTGTGTTATATGTATAATATCATATTGTTACGAGCCGCCTAATTGACGGAGTGAGTGATATTCGGCATTATCGTTTTTCAAACAACTATGGTCCCGCGTGAGATTAAGAACAATAGGTGTAATGATTGTTATAACAGGCGCTCCACGGTAGAAGGCGTCGTCGAAAAATAATATACTAATTATACTTGTTAGCCGATTATTCGAATGTATATGACATATCGTAATATACAACTGCATATAATAATATATTCATACAAAAAATTGAATATATATATATATACATTCCTATGATGGCAGCCGCGTGTATTCCGAATTTGTTTGTTAATATTTTTAACGCTAATTTCAACGATTCAACCGCAAGAGAAAAAATAAATGCGTTGTTTAAGTATTGTATATTATTATATTATATTCACACAAATAGCGTATAAATATAATATTAACATCATCTGCAGTATAGGTATGTATAATACTGCTGCACCGTATTGATTACAGTTGTTATGCATATTATTCTATAAAATATAATATATTATAATATTATGAATATATATACCATTCAGTTATATGGCAAATATAATATGTGGGCAATACACATTTCCATTTCAAACCAAATCTCTCGTTGAAGATTTACCTAGTGGAGTTAACAGAGTGAAGATTTTTACAATGACGTTAGTTATAAGTCCTAAATTTTATACGGGATTGCAAAAATATTACTTCCAGTACGTAAAAATGCGGGATTTGGTGGTGGGAGTCTTTTGTATTATAGAAATGACGATTTTAAATATAATAATAATAATGATATTTCTTATAAAACAATACGCTTGTGTCAGCCTCTGTGATATTTCTAATGACGTGCAATGTTGTACGACTCTCAGTTAGCGCCACCAGATTTTGGCCCCCTTAAATATTATTGCTACTATGGTTATATTATA
This sequence comes from Pentalonia nigronervosa, assembly GCA_014851325.1. NCBI lineage: Eukaryota > Metazoa > Arthropoda > Insecta > Hemiptera > Aphididae > Pentalonia > Pentalonia nigronervosa. The sequence continues at coordinate 11,450 of JACXSJ010001929.1, read as the reverse complement.
ATTAAGGCTAGGGACTTCATGCTTTAAAAAACTTTAAAATATGCATGCATTTATGCTCTTAATATAAAAATTAGCAAAAATGCTAAAATATGCTTTTAAAAATATTTTATTTTTATTAAAAAACCAAAAATTACAAATTTATTTATTACTATTTATTACTTTAATTTCTTCTTCTTTAAACTTGCCTTTAAACAAAACAAAAATTTAAATTATAAATTAATATTGTGTTTATAATTTAATAATTTTTAAAATCTTACCCAAATTATTGCATTGTGTGACTAATATTTTTCGTATATTTTCAAATGTAAATGAGCGCCGATTTTTCACTAATACATTTTTACACCTAGAAAATGAACGCTCGACTTCAACAGATGCTATTGGAGCAAATTTATAGTATTATAAGTTATTGGCTTCCAAGTCTTCAAGTCTCCATCGAATTGTCTATTTCTTTTAATATATTAGAAATATTTTCAATAATTTTAAATCCTTTATTTCTTAACAGTACGTTCACTAATTTTTTATAAATTGCTTTTCTCTTATCTCCTTGTGAATTTTTAAATTTTCCTTTGATAGTTTTTACGACGGAAATAGACTCAGATAGCATCATATTTTATTTTTCCAAACGTGTAATATGTGTTGAAAGAAAACTATAGTTGGAAGAAATAATTTGCTAAGTCTGCTTTCAAATGTGGGTTGTTAAACATTTCTTTAGCTTTTTGGATGCTGTTTACGTCTTTTTCATCCAACTTGTTATAATATGTTTTATAATTTCATAATTTTCACAATAATAATTAGCCGCACCCAATCATGTTCCCCAGCGAATTAAAATCGGTTGCGGTGGCATTGGGATATCAGGAGCTTCATTTTTAAATATACAAGTTCGAGATGGAGCTTTCAAAAAAATTTTTTTACACTAGATATTAGTTGGTCAACTGTGTTAAAATATGGACGTACTTTTTCGGTCACACGATGAAATCCATGTACTATACATGTTACATGGACCATCTTTGAGTAAAGTGCTGGATTGCTTTTCTCGATTTCACCGTATACGGCGCAGTGTCCAACAAAAATAACAAAACATTATCATGTTGTACGCCTTGTGGCCATAACATATTCATGAATTAATCAAAAAATTTAAAAATAGTTTGATGATTGGCCTTTTCTAGTTCTTCTGTATTTAATAAAAAGATCTCACCCGGTCCGTCAGTTAGTAAAACTCCTACAATAGCATTGGCTATGAAATGACCTTCGACGTCGGTCGTCTCGTCAATAGATATCCATATTTTGTTATTTGATACGTAGTTTCGTATTTTTTCTAAAGTATCTCGATAACAGTCATCTATATAGCCTTTACAAAGAGTGGCCTCCTTTGGAATTTCTTTTCTTGTACACACTTGTAAAAATACTCTAAATTTGACATTTTCTAATTTGTATAAAGTAATATTAGCAAATAGCATAGCTTCACATAAATCTTTATTAAAATGACATTTTTTGGTCGGCGGATTAAATTCAAGAAGCTGTTGATTTATTTTGGGCTTATCAATTTGGTTAACTGACTTCATATGTTTTTGGGTTTTAAGATGTTGCATAACAGTAAAACGTTTTTCAGCACTAACTCTAAGCTCATCGCAAATTTTACAAAATAATACTGATTGATCAATTAAAAACACCGAACTACCGAATTTTGAAATATATGACTGCAGACGACTATAGTATTTGTTTTTACTTTAGGCATTTTAAATTTAATTTTCACAAAAAAAAAAGCGTACCTACTAGTCTAGAATATTATACTAAGTATTAAAGCAAAACGAAACACATACTGTACGAACAGGCAAATTGACATCTACTAATCGTATATTTGGCACATTCCTTATCGAATAGACGTAATCGACCTAATTGTTAGATTATCTAATTTTAATCTATTTTTGTTCGATTTCTAGAAATTCTTAATAAATATTGTATAGTGTATTGTTTGTAATTTTTATTATAATTTATAATATATCGTAACGATAGAAATAATCATAAAACAATATACCCAAATGCCACATTATAGCTGGTTATATATATTATTATATTGTGTCGTACAGAATAGTATAATATAATATATAAATTGTACTGTGCGGGTTAATATGAAATACTACCCGTGAAGTCCACGTGCAGGTATATATATATATATAGCTAGAGGTGTATTATGTCCTGCACTCTTGTGGTAAAATGCATCCGATGCACGCGTGCTCCGGTGTAGTGTACATCAAAAAACAATATAATACGACTATAGGTCCCTCCGAGGTACGCGCGATGCGTCGGCACTGCGAGAAATAAAACGTAATATATAATAACGTAAATAACCCAACACTATATTATAATATTATATTATGTGTATACACGCGAGAAACCACATCCCTTGTGATCGATTTCCGGACAACCGTCGACGGTGACGTACAACATTATGCACCTCGTAGGTATATTTCATAGGTATATAGGTAATACCTAAATAAATATGCTGCGACGTTTTTGTTGGTTTTTTTATTTTGTTTTTTTACCATATATACCCATACTATCGGGTGTCATTTTTTTTTCGGTGCATTAAAACCGTATACCTTATACCGTATTCATATAATATATATATATGAAATAATATAATATAATATATATACTTATTTATACCGTAGGTAACTACGCGTAATTCAACGGGCTGGGTGGGCTGCAAAAACACAATAAATAAAATACGATGAAATTCCAAAGGAAAAGATTGTTTGGACAAAACGTATATATATGGTACGGTACAAGTCTGATGGGTTTAGTACCTATAGTTATAGTACCTAAGTTTTTTTCACCATGTTTGTTTTTTTACAGTACAACAGTAACTCATATTAGTTATTACTTTAATTTGTCGATGTAGAACATTCTATTCGATATAGTTAATTACCTACTAAATAAAATAGGCATTTGCCTAGAAGTCGATTGTATCGACCGTTCGAATGAAGAGTGGTACCACAGTGTTATTCGTCTTTAAACTCAAAATGCTCGATAAGATTAAAATATTATGTCGTTCGCTGTTTATAAAAATGGCCACTATCAATACCGTACACAATATATATTATATATTTATATATTCCTACTCTTACGCATATCATATACTTATATATACGAGAACGATTGATCTAAGTTGAACACAGTATTACGCACATTAAAAATCATTTTTTTTTTGTTTACGCATAATTATCATATATTGTTCATAAAATATGTTATACATAATCTAAATTATATATTATTGTGGTTTTCATGTAGGTATTATTTGCAATACTGTAACACATACATACAGTTCATCATGTCTGGCTAATTACAGACTAGATATAACCACGTGCTAACTATAAATATATTAAAAATTTTAGTATACGAGTAGGTGTATATGTTATGTGTATGGTGCCAATGTTAGTACAGATTACACATATTATATACACAAATATTTCTCCACAGACGGCGTAAGTTCGAGTTAAAGAAACAAATAGGATGTTGGGACAGATAATTTTTAATTTTTATCATATAGGTACATCAAAATCTGTTTGTTATACTACAATATGTACGTTTGAAAAAATAATTTTTTACCCCTTCTTGCAAATTACTATAATTGGTCTTTGACGTTTTGAGTAAAAAAGTTTATTTGGTCGAAGATAAAAAATTTTAGAAATTTATATATATAATTTTAAACACATCCGCAGCACTATTGTTTTGAAAATCGTAATTTTAAATAGTAAAAGCTTAACAATATTTTGGAGGTAAAAGTTTCAACTGTGCCTTCATTTTGACTGAACTACCTCCGCGAAATACAAACCCAACTCATTGAAAAATTGCAAATCAGTTATCACAACAAAACTCAAGTATACATTTTTCTTTTAGATGTATCAATATACACGAGCACATGTACCAAATGATATAAATGATATTGTTAAACCGTAGGCGTTAAAGTCGATATATTATCTCTAACGTGTGTTATTTGTGTACATAATGTGCAATGAAGGTGTATACATATACATATTATAAATAGGAAAATAGTGGATATAATATATCGTTTTCGCACTTCGGTCACCTGGTATATACACCTATAGCATTATAATATTATGTTATTATGAATGTACGGAATATACTTTTTGACGAATGCTTTCCGCGTGCAAGTACCATAATATTATAATATATGTATGGTCGTTTTCGAAGGAATAGAAAAACCGAAAGCGGTATCATAAATCTCCGTAAAACACCTCTCGCGGGTCTTGGACTCGTGAATATTAAACGGCTGTTCACGGGTCGCACACTTTCAACTCAAAAAAAAAAGCATATTACCTATATACTTATTACACGTCGTTGTCTATATTATAAACGTGCGCGACGTCATCATTATCATCGCATCGCAGTGCGGACTATATTATAATATACGATGATACATCCATCGATTTTTCAACAGCACACACATAATATCCTATACGCAGATATACAAGTACGCGCACACGTCTCCGCCAGGCCCGTCGGTCACAAAACTCGACGATTTCCATTATATTAGGATTTATTTTCGTAAATTATTTTTCCTCCCAAAAGGACTCTATATATATTATATGTTAAAATAATATATTAGGTATGTATAGCTACACAATACGTGTACATGCCTCCAATACAATAATAAGTACACGAAGAGAGCGGCCGACAAGCGCGCGTGTTATTTCTTCAAAGTTTTATTATAATATATTAAATTATTATTATATTGTTTCGTTTTCGCCCCGAGACATTGTCCTCACATGCGCGTTCGCGCCCTCGCACACACACACACACACACACGCACGTGCGCGTGTGTGCGTGAAGAGACGACGAAGATCCATTCGACGCGTGAAATATCGCATGTCCTTAGCACAGTCGGCCATTAATTATTTACCGCCGAAAAAACGTATCTACCACGGGTATACACGGTCTATACCTGTGTACCTACTTTATTCTATACACACACACACACACACACACACACACACACACACATATATATATATTTTATATTATGACGCACAATGAATAAGACTATATACCTCTGTGTGTGTGTGTGTGTACCGGCTGCAACGGGTTCTCGTCGCGTTGTTACTGCTGCAGCAGTGATTATTATATTAATTTTTTATAAAAATATATTTTACTATTAACATGTTCTCTTTTCTTTTCGTGCATCATTCGTCGATTTGACGACAATGACTAATGAGCTATTATATTATTACAAATATATATGTGTGTGTGTGTGTGTGTGTGTGTGTAATATCGCGCGAGCCTCTCTCTCTACCCTGCCCCCGTAGACGCCGCCGCCACACGCTCCGACGAAGACTTTATCACAATTGTGTTTTTGAGTGGGTACTGATGCACACAACAATAATAATAACAATAATATAATAATGTACTCACTCGCGTCTTGTTCAATTTGTCGTCCGTCTTCTCTTTCGGGCGGGACGCCTATTTAACGGCGCGTACGATTATAATAATAATAAATATTAATATATATGCGCTCGTTTCGTGTGAATTATAATATACATTTTATACTATTATCTTCATTATTACCATCACAATATAATATATGGAATTGATGATATTATATGTGCGCCTTCGTCACCATCCGCCCTAACAGCGACAACGCGATTTCAACGGCCGAGATATAATGATGGAATGCGTGCATAATATAGCTCACGACGTTTAATTTAAAACGTAGTTAACGAGTTGTGCCCATCTAGGGGTGAACACTAGACCACCAAGTGGACAAATGACAAATACTCACTGGGTCGCTCCTATCGTATTTAGGTTTTGGGGCCGATACGATGATAGCCGGTAGGTACATAAAATGGAGCCCATTTCTACGGCCCTCCAAACTACGAATTTTGAAATTGTTTGAGCAGATCGTTTGTGCATCGTTTGTGTACGAATGAGCCTGAAGCCCGATCGTTTGTGCACAATTATTTTCAGAGATATTGCAAAATCAAATACGGAGAGCTGTAAAAACGGCACTTCCCCATTTTACACTTATGAATTTCTGATAAGGCAGATCATTTGTGCATAAATTCTGTTTGGGTTAATTTTTTTTGTTACATTAACTTGATTTTTTTTATTATTAAAATGTTTAAAATATTTCAAAAAATATTGTAATTTTTTTTTTATTTTACCCTAGTATATAGTGGTTATCTAATAGAAACTTTTAAAACATTTATAATAATTTTTGATTTATAGTGCTAAATTTGGTTACGAAAGTGAGTAGGATTATTGATTTAAATTTTTAATTAAAAATTTTAATTTAATGCTTTATAAAATATGGCATAATAACAAAATATAAAAATTTGTTTTTTTTCGTGATTTCAACATTAACTATATAGCAAAATGGTATCACTTGACAACCTTTTTATTATTTAAATGCTTTAAAGATTTTTGTTACGGGGTTTTTTTCAGAAATTCTTTTAAGCTGTATAATATTCAAAAACATTCTTGAGAATATTATACATTTACATTTGTTAAAAAGAAGTGTACGGTAAATATAATTAACTGTTTTTGAATTTACCCGTTTAATTTTATGAACAATAACTTTTAAAAATATTTTTAACTCTTAAAACCATTTAGAACTTATCTAGTAAAATGTTAATTACTGAAATAAACAAAAAATACTGCTAATATTAAGGTGTCTGTTATTCTAATTTTATTATAGTTTAGTATATTATATAAAATAATAATAGTACAGTATAATATTTACTTTTCAACCATGAACGAATGAATGATCTGGCCCACTACAGTCTATACTAAATTCTTATATTTTTAGTAGTATCTACGCTATACAAATATAAAATCATAATAATTAATTATACAAACACTTATTTAAATTAAACAATTTATTAATTTAAAGGTACTTATGTCTTTTTCAAATAAACTATAAAAAAAAAAAATATAATTATCACATGAATATTCAATAAACCTATTGTAGCATACAAACTGAAAACTCATTAGGTGCTAGCTATAACTTCACAAAAGACAAATGACAAAATCGGTTTTTTACAAAACTGAAAAAAATTGGATACCTTTGGATATGGGTACCGGTTTATCATGTTATGAACTCATTATGTTACTACAATACACTTGCGGCCCTATACCGCATGCGTACAGTATGTTAAAGGTATACGGTTTTCTAGGAAACTCTAATTTTTACCGGATCACCGTCGGCCATCACTGATAATATGAGAACTGTCTTACAAATTGTATATAACACGATTGCATACTAAAATTTGAAACATGAATGCGCCCCGATCCCTTTTTAAATCACAACACAATTGCACACCAAATGATAAGCTTCATACAATTTATGTACAACATAAAAAAATTTATACAATACATATTGTGTTCTATAATTTTCATATACATACACTCAATAACTAGATAGTTATTAATTCACAATTTTCCTTCCAAATTATTACAGGCTTAAGACTGACAATACATAATCATCGTTGGCTTGATTAATTTTTTTTTTAATTTTTGTTTTTAATGATATAATATAATACATAATTAATGATAATATAGTCAATAATCAATGTTGTTTTTAGAATTTTTTAAAACAAAAATATAGAAAGCAATCAATTTTTATCCAAGCCAACGATGATAGTTTGTTATCAGTCCTAAGCCTGTAATAATTAGGAAGGAAAGTTGTGAATTAATAATTAGTTTTTATGTAAATATATATAAAAATTATAGAAAATATATTTTGTATATATTATTTTATGTTGTTCATAAATTATATGTAATATAAACACATATCGTTTGGTGCGGAATCGTATTATGATAATCACGTAGAAAAATGTAATACAAAACATTGCATAAACGAAAATTTAAAAATTAAAATAATAAGTAAAATGTAATTATTATAATTTTTAAGCATAATTCATAGACAAAAAAAACATACTACGTTAAAAAAAATAAGTCTTCTATGATTTATTGAATTTGTTAAGAAACATAATATTAAGTTTATGTAATGATGTGCGCCTAAGTCATCATATATTTTTTTTAAATTTAAAATATATAATAAAATAATCATTATAATTGATAGCTATTAACGATAAGATATTACACACATACACACAATATTAAATATAAGGAACTCAGTTTTTAGTCACCTCGCCGGCTGTGTTATTACTGTCTTTCTGCATAGACGTTCGAAGGCGAGTGTAAAAGACTACGTAGATCGTCTAGGCAGAAAGACATAATTGTGAAAATTAAATGTAAACTTTTATTTTAACAAATTAAATTATTCATATTGATAAATATTTATTAAGTTAAATTAAATTAATAATAGTAAACCAACAAAGAAAACTTTTCATTATTCTAAAGTGTAAATCGGACACCTCTTCCTATATTTTAGATACCAACAACGGTTCAACAGAGATATCGCTATGAGGATTGAAGAGGTAATATATCAATCTATAATTGAATAATTGACCAAAACACATATAATCGTCTCCAGTGATTTTGGCCTATTTTTAAGTCATTACATTTCTAAAACCTCGCAAATTTTTGATAACTACTATTATATTTTAAATACCTACTTAAAATATAAATATGAACTTACTGGTTACCAATAAGGAAATTTTCATTATAAACGATTCACTAACGTCTAACTGGTAATATGTCTACACTAAAACTGCTTTCCCTTGAACAAGATTTGTTTTATTTCAGAATACGTATCTAATGGTGCGCAAACGTTTGGTACCAATTTAACGCCTACCCAAGGCCCCAACCCAAATTTGTGTTACTACAGAAATAAAGGTGCACAAACAAGTGCCCAAAAAGGATTTAAAAATTCCAATTTCGGGTTTAGTTATAGTTTTTACTCCCACTCCGACGGACTTTAATTTTAGTAATATTATGTACGGAAATAATTGTGCACAAACAACCAGACTTCAAGCTCATTCGTGCACAAACGATGCACAAACGATCTGCTCAAACAGAATTTTAAAATTCGTATTTTGGAGGGTCGTAGAAATGGACCCCATATAATAATATCTATCAATTATGTCTACTGTCTAACAATAAATTATCTATATTATGTCACAAGTATTCATTAGATTATATATTATCATTAATTTGGGAAATTATTCATTTGTGCTAAAATAAAAAAATATGTTTTTTCCGACAGTCCATTTGCGTCAAATTTACCTGCATAAAAGTTTTACAATAACGACAATAGTGAAATTTATGAATTTCATATAAAAAGACACGACATACCTTACACGTTATAATAAAAAAATAAATAAGGATATTGAACTTTTCATTGTGTAATTTATTAGTCGAGTATCTACTTATAATTACTTTACAACCTAATTAGTTTAATATTTCTTAATTATTTTTTAGTTTTAATAGCTTTACGCATTTTGAAGTGTCAAAAGTTTAGTTCTAAAAATCTCACCAATATATGTTGTTAATAAGTCAATATCGTATGGGTAAGTATTATAGTCGTCTATAAAATTACATAGGTACCTAATACAAAAATATTCACTTCAGACGCTCCTCAAGTGATCAGCTCAAATGAGCGTCTTAAATGGGAAAGTATCTTATGTGAGAATTAATAAAAAATCTAGGTGGTTAAAATATCAAATTAATTTTTTTTACAGTAAAACAGTTTTATTTATCAATTATGTATTATTAAATCATACAATTATCGATTTTATTTATTAATTAAAGTAGAAAAGGTTTATTAATTAAAAACACGTGTATTATAAAAAACAAAAAATAAAAATACATACATAATTTTGTCACTTTTTTGTTGTGTTTGAAAAGAGTTTATTTTTGATTTTTTAATATTTTGAGAATGCGCTATAGCAACGAAGTTTTTAATTATACTAGAGTAATTTTGTCATCTGCTGATCAAAAAAAAGGTCTTATACGATTAGATAAAGAAAAACCAAGCTTCTTAACAGGTGGTTTTTACATTAAGTAGTATAGGAAATTTCTAGAGACCGACGGAAAATAGCGTCTTATGTGAGAGAGCGTCTTAAGCGAGTCTTGCTGTATATGAAAAATGTGAACTTCAAGACCAACTATCAGGGGTCATCTATATTAATAAACATAACTCTATATACGGGAATCGGTGTTCCAAATTGCTAATTTAATGGTTAATGTATATCTTAATATTATTGTGTTCTTTAAATGATTCGAAAGACTGTGATTCGTAAAAAACTTATTGCAATTGTAGGTATAGCGACGATTTTTCCGGGGCCGTCATCTAAATTCTACCATTAATCCTGGACTTGTCCAGTCCACCCTTGCGTCACTAACATCTTGGAAAAGTCACGCGTGCATTTTTTTTTTGATACGTGCATATATTAGAATGCACTTTAATGATAAGAATTATAATTCAAATTAAACATTATAATTATTACAAATGTATAAATAAATTATTATTATGCTGAATTGTTACATCTCGATGACAACAAATTAAATTTTCTATAAATTTTTCAGACGAACATTCCGACATACCCGTCGGCGTGCCCGAGTCGAGCAACTGGTGTGGCTATTCGACGTCCTCATATTCGCCAAGTGCTGCGCCACTCGGAGGAGCTGCATACGCCGCGTATCCCGACGCCACCGGACCTACCGCGGCCATGGCCATGGACGCTCCCTTAGCCAGTGAGTATAATAATATACGATAATAGTGTTGTAAAATATTATATAGAAATGTATATGTATATATGATTATGTAGATTATTATATAGGTTACAAGGGTTATAAAACTATAATGACCAATTTCAAAATATTTTAATAATTTCGGAAATTTTTTAAAAACAACAATAATGCAATAATTATTTTGGAGTAAATTATTGTATTAAGTCATGGTACAAATCCTGATATAGCCATATAGATACCTAGGACTAGCAATAATTCAAAAGAATGTAAATACACATTAAATTAAATTTTTAAATATCAAATTAATTTTCTAATTTTATAACCTAGTATTTTTTTTCATACCACCTGTATAAAATAATGTTATATACCATGTGTATAAATCTCGTAAATTACCCACTCACATATCTAAAAATATATATTCAGGGTGTGCCACTAATTTAGAGTGATAACTTATGTATGGTCACTCCATTTTCACGTTTAAACTATATGAATTTATTCAAGTTCTGATTTTTACAACATTAAAGCCCAGTATAAGGAATAATTATAGACGAGTTTTGTTTTTTAAATTTTTAAATATATAGATATAATATACTAAGGAATAAATTGTTGCATGAAAAATAATATATTAACATATTCTACTTATCGCCAAGTGATTGGTATTTTTTCTGTTTTTTTTCGGTGCGTTTATGCAGTTTTGGTCATTTGACCGCAAAAATATCAATAGTACTTCATATGAGTACAGTGTATATATTTATTTATCTATATGCAATACTTAC